>JABFFJ010000213.1:0-85434 GCA_013623715.1 Fusarium verrucosum
TTTTTAATAGGTTTTTTTAATAGGTCTTTTTTAATAGAATTAATTTTAATAAGATTACTTTTAATAGTATTATTTTTAATAAGTTTCTTTTAATTAAATTATTTTTAGTAAGTTATAATTCATAGCCTATAGTAAGGTAGAGAATTATAATATTAAATAGGTAATTGAGAGT
This sequence comes from Fusarium verrucosum, assembly GCA_013623715.1. NCBI lineage: Eukaryota > Fungi > Ascomycota > Sordariomycetes > Hypocreales > Nectriaceae > Fusarium > Fusarium verrucosum. Next base: position 173 of record JABFFJ010000213.1, read on the forward strand.
GCAGACGTAATAACATTTATTGGGTTAATAAACTGACGACACCAGGGCAATACTCTAGATAACTGTAATATGCTCTAAGAAGTGGACGCCCCTGGGCTAGATTACGATCCCAAGTCGCCCCAAACATATAAGGGGAACCCACGAAACCCTAGGATATCTGAAGCTATCAACCACCGTCCAATCTCTGCGAAGACATAGCAGATTTGGGACTTCTCAGCCTCTAACTTACAAACGGCTCCTTTTTAAGTCTTGACATATGTAGGTTATTAACCCTAGGCATGCATGGACACACGAGCGTATTTCGTTACCTTCTCAAGTCTGGCGTTGACGGGCACATAGTAGCATACGGCAGTCCACTGAGAGGCGAGAGGCCATGTCTACATCCAACTTACCCTGAGGTATCGAGACTTCTATACAAGCAGGCACTTGATCAATTTCGTCTGTCAACATGTGTCAAACTCCATATCAAGCTTCTAGTGTCTTGACGGAGAGTCCAGCCGTCCCTGTCTTCAACCAGCCTTAGACCTTTACTCCAACACCAAGAGTAGACGAACCAACAGAGCTTCACTGGTACTATCTTCTTTGCCCCCCTTTGCCCATCTCGCAACTTCACATGGTAATCCCAATAACTATTCTCTTGTCCTTGATTCTCACCAAGACTTAGTTCAACAAGTTAGCCCAGCTCCAAGATCATCAACACAAAGCTTGTCATAAGAGAACCAGCCACCAAAGCCAACTCTTCAAGGTAAGCAACAATAACTTTTACCCAAACTCTCACCCAGTGCAGGTGACCTTTGAAGATGTCACCACGGCTTCTACTGCAACGTTCTCCAAATCCCCAACTCCAAATCAAGCTCCGCCTCCATCACGGCAACCTTCTCTTAGCCTCTCGGCCCGTTCATCCACGGCCAAGTCCGATCTGAAGATCTCGATAGCGCCAAACCCAAAAGCCAACCTTCTAGAAACAGTCCAAGTCCAACTTTTCCAGAGCAAAAAATAGACATTCTTTTCCACAGGCGATGACGTTGTAGAAAAAAAAAAGGAAGAGAATATGTTACCCACTTGTCGCTCTTTGCATGGTCTTATTACTGGGGTCTAGAGGCTTGGCGTGGTTTCTTTTCTTCAACACCGAAACCCCATCGTGGACGGATCACGCCGTTGTCGGAGTAAAAAGATCCCCATTTTGACTCATTGAATCCATCAATTGGTACTGTATTTAGAGTCAATGGGTTCCGTGTATAGCTTCAACCTATCATTGACATCTCCGCGGCCTGAATTGGCAATTCCTTATCTCCCAAGCCCTGTCTGGCAAGGCATGGGATGGGAACTTATCTATCAACCCTGGAATCCCCAGACTTTGTCTCTCGGGAGGATCTCAGAGATAAGGCTAATGCTGTTCAAATCCGGGCAGCTCTGCAATTGGACCATTTACTTGTCTTATCTTTGCTGTTGAATGTTCCTCTATACACGTCTTGCATATAGCTTATTTAAATCTGAGGCCGTTTTTGGTATATGGATGACAGTACAGAGGCAGGGCCGTAATCTACATACTTTCTTTACCTAATCCTTTAGGTACTTTAGGATATAATAAGCCTAGATTATTTACCTATTAGATACTACCTTTAGAATACTTAGGTAAAGTACTTCTTATCTTCGGAAGAGCACCTGGATTCCTTGGTCATTACTCTTGTCTTTGGTAAGCTACCTGGTAGGCAATAACCTTTTGGCCCTGCCTCTGTACATCCAACAGTCACATGATGGGAGTCTCATGCCATCGTGACAACTGTATGCCCCGTACGAGTGAAGTCTGATTCTTAGCCAGCTGGTTGATTCGAGCCCTGTCTTATTTGCATGAATGCAAGCAATCGCGGGAGCTGAGTTAATCCAGGTCACTGGGAGCGGGAGAACATGTATTGCCACACAACAGTTATTCCCGTGCATGCGCTGCGTAAGTACTCCGTATAGACCAGTGGAATGAGGTCTGCATAGGAACCAGCTCATTGAAAGGAAAATCCCATTGCTGAACGGACATGAGCCTAACACGGGAAAAGGTCATCTGCATTCTCATATCATCTTGTCGGCTAAGATAGACATCGAAAAGTGAAGTGTTGCTATATGACAGGTCTTCGTGATGGCACGTTTCTCTCAGGCGTTCGTCGCAGGAAACAGTCGATTGATGCACGGACGTGGCCGGTCGAAGATTTTGGGCACATGATCCACAGGCCCTGGGCAGTCTTTCAAAAAGGTCACCATCGGCATAAAAACGAACCCTGGGTGTAGGTGCAAGGGCAAGGGTGAGCACCCAGGTACCGTGAGCACTGTGCGGAGTGAGAACAGAGGAGCTTCAAATTCGCCAAAGCCTTGGCCTGGCTTCTCTTGTGAGAAGGACGAGAGCACCTTGCAAGGCAGACAAGACCTCAACAATCGTGGATATCATGGAGTTGTGTTCCACATATTAGATCGAGGACGGATAGTACCGTACTGTCTATGCTGTGCCGCTCAGCATAGTAGAGCTCAGACCATGACAGACACATCAATGTTTGGTAGGCGACGATCGATCTAATAACAGACAGTTAACTCATACGATTTGAGCCTCATCGACTAAGTACTGTCGATCACTCACCGTTACGGCTTTTGGTTGTACCGTATCCGTGCTGAAGCCAAGCTCAAGCTATATTGCGATTGTCTCATTAGACATTTGCCGTGGAGCCTTTGAGCCCAACCCATCATGAGGATTGATGCCAGATGGGTCTTTCTCAGGAGTATTGCATGTTTGCAACTCAGCCAGCGCAGACCGCTTTGGATTGGATTGGTTTCAAGAGTCGTGATGTTACTCGAAAACCCCCTGTATTCTCGTTTGTCGGAATGAGACGCTTCGCATCGGAACGCTGTAAGAGAGGACGGCCCGCGCGATTGTCGTGAAGTGGAACTTTTCTTGTCAAGGGAGCTTGAAGAATCCACCTAAAGTCTCACTTTGTCTTGTGATGCTCAAAGCCCCATCATAAAGGAGGATCCCATGGTATAATTATAGCGTAAATTTGCATCTTTTTTGAGGCTCAAAACTGGTCCGCGCTTTTGTCGGTGCTAAGAAAGGAATTTTTTTACTAGAGGTGTGTGATTAGCAAGACGCTCGGGTACGAAGCTTCTGGTCCAGCTGAATTCAAGGGTCGCCAAGGTCGATAGCTTTCCATGATGGAATTGTCTATCGAAATGGTGCAAGTGATGATGAATATGTCGTTAGTAGGCCACAAAACTGAGAATGCTCAGAAAGGACTAGAAACCAGCCACTGAGAAACGAGGACAAGCGCCAAGTTCTACAAGTTGAAGCCTGGAAGCACGTTGCGCTGGTGTGATCCGTGATTGCACTATCGTAACGGTGCCGTTCCCGAGAGGGTGACTTACCAGCCTACCAAGCAAGCATCGACAGGGCTGAGTAGTGAACACAAGAACCTCCCGTAGTGGAGGTACTGTAGGTTTCGAACTGGAGAAGTTGAAAGCTAGCTTGTTGTCAAGGGAGCTACAAACTTTTAGGTAATGGCAGAGGCAGCTTGTGGTTGGAGACTGATGCATGATCTTCAGGAACGGTCGGCAATGCGTTATGTATGTTAAACCCTGACCGTGAATTAGAGCTTGAGTATTTTTTAGTCAAGAGCCGCATCATCTGGGATGAGGCTCTTCTGCTTCGGTCTGACTCGAAGAGTATGGTGGTGTGCACAGTGGCACGGCAAAGACAGGTTCACGAATCAATAGAGGCCTCTCGCGTACAATAAGTGAGAGCATGTACTTGAATGTGTGGGTGGAACATGGTGAGTGCACTCCACTCTCGACTACACGAGGTGACGAAGCGAGGACATCTAGAATTGAATCCTTGAATGTTCCGCAAATGTTCGATTTCGAAGGCGGGGATGCTCTTGGTGCTTCCGGGATGGAGTGTGTAGCCGCGGCTAAGTCAGAGGCTTTGATGCGGCTATGTATCAGATTGATTTCGGGATATGATGAAGAATAGAGTTTCACCGAGGTGAGTTGATGATACCTTAGCACGGCAATTGCAAAGTTGAGATGTCGCTGTTTCATGTGAAAAGTCAGTTCGAAACTACTGTATTGCGTGTAATCTCGATTGGCACCGTGGTTGCAAGTATTGCGAAATAATTTGACTTTGATGTATCTATCCATATCTGATCTTGGAGTCGCATCAAGATACATAGCTCGGTGTAAATGGAACCTGTCTCCTGTACTGTATCAGATTCAGCAACGCTCAACCACGTGGATTGATCAAGACCAGTCACAAACACTCATACAGTCGTTGATTACGTACAGAATGTCTTCTCACCGAGTAGTAACTGTATGAACCAACAAGGTGAATCCTACGCTGTGATGGTGAGAAGGTCAGTGACTTTTACAAACCTTGAAACGTGCTCCACGATGTCATGATGGAGTTGAACTAGGGGGGTGTAGTGTGCGGACCAAGCCAATAGGCAAGATGCAAGGAATTCCGTTTTGATGCTTGACTCATCCATCTCCAATAAAAAGCTTGGTTCTTCTTTTTTTCAAGATTAAAGCTTTGAATCAAGAAACGACAGCCAGAATTGGTCTAGTTTTGGAGCATGTGGTCAGTCCTTCCAGAGATTTTCCCAGGATCTCAAACCAGAATCTTTCTTGGAACGTGAACGGAAGGGAACTTGCTTCCAGAAAATGTCTCCACAGTTGAGCACACACCTGCCGCGTTTCTGATTTTGATTGGTCCACTTACACCGCGGTTACCTCTTGGCCTCATTCACCTTAATACGGTCAGTCATGACTGTCAGAAAGAAAAAAAAATCTGCATCTTGTGGAGACGACTCTCCACTGTGTTTCTACAGCCTCTTTGCGGTAGCAATAGCCCAGCGTGGGATGGCCCACACCGTGTGCATTGGAACTTCATGATATAATAATTGGCAACGTCCAATACGTAAATATTTGATCAGAAACAGCCGCGCACCGTTTTTTACTTACTTAATGGGTCGGACTTATTGTGGAACCTGGTTAAAAGCTGTAAAAAAGTACATGGATACTTGCTTCACAAGAGTAACGTTCTATTGTCTACGGATACCTAAATTTTACTAAAAAAGACAAATAATTATAATAAATTTTATAAAATTCTATAAAATTCACAAGGTATGTAGTTTAGGTAATTATTATCCCAAGTCATGTTATGGACCCCAAGGCATACAGACAGTATGTACGGAGTACCAACTGTAAGTGACTTTGTTCAGTGGGACCGGGATCGGAGTGGAAAATCACCACACCTTGTTAGCTGTAACTGACGAGAATGAGAGCATGGAATTCAGTGACTTCCATGTAAATCGGTGTTGGGGTTCACACGATGGATTATGCAAAAATCTTGGATGTCACCTTTACCCCAAATGCATCTCCAACTCCATAACCCACCGTTTCAAGCATCTCCGAATTCCAAGCCACATCGGAGAAGTGAAGATGGATGAGATGGAGATTGATCAGATAAGTACGGAGAAGTCCAAGCTTTTGCTACTGTCCCGAAATCACATACCATACCATACCGGCAGACGCGAAACTCAAACCAAACAAGTCGGGCGGGTGAGGGTCGATCCCGTGCTCATTTCCAACCTCCAGGCAGGTAACCGTAGGCAGGTAGGCAATGCAATGCATGCTCGTATGTTTGTTTGACCATGGCCGCTCGTTTCCGCTGCCCGAGAGTCTCAGCCTATAATTGCCCCTTCTGGGCAATACAACTCACAAGGATTGGATGATTCTCTTGTCTTCTCTTGTCTCCTTTCCTCTGTGACTCTACTGGTTAATTACCTAGTAGTGTCACCCACTGGGGTTCTTGGTTGTAAAACAGCACCTGACGTTTCTCTTGACAGGACATTCGAGCGCATACACCGCCCGAAATCGAATCTCGAGGAATATCATGTCTTGTGAAGTGGATGATTGTAGAGTTGTCTCGACATCTAAACTCCCCGATGGCTCCCCTGCCCGTAGAAACTTTTAGTGCAGTCTAGCGCCGTGACAACAAATTTAAAGCGCTAATGGTCACTAAGCCAGTGCTGTCGGTTAACCTCCCGTTACCATTACCGCGGATGCCTGCATCTCCAGACTTCCGAGGGTAGGTTTACCTCGAAGCCGAGGGAAAACAGAATATCACGAAATAGCATCAATAATTCCATCGCATTGATTGATTCATCTCCGACAGTGTCATAGTTTTGCCTTGATTGTCAATGATTGTCAACAAATGACTTGCATGGGAAGCAGCAGCATCTGACGACTGGTGATGTGCTCTGCCGCGTCATGTGCCGCTATATCGAATCATGTTTTGCTGGGCTGATGCTGTTGAAGTTTGCGGCTGGGTTTTCGAACCTTTCCGTAACTTCCATGGATGTTCGCTAACTTGTTTAGTTGAGATCAAATCATCAAAGGGTCCCTCCCTAAACCCTGTGGCTTACCGGGCCGGTCTTCGGCCTACAGTTCTGAGAGCTCATGAGGCTTAGTACGTTGTGTGCCGTGTGCGTCTAGAAAAAAAAGAGACTCTCGGGGGACCTGGCCCGTCTGATCTTCAACCAAGAATCTTCCTGCGGGTGCTGTGCCGAGACAGATCAGGAGGACATGTACATACATGAATGGCCAGAAAGAAATTATGGCTTGGTTACTGCATCGAGTTACGCATGTTTAACAACAAACACAACCAACGGCTTCATGTCAAGGGTTTTTCTCCTCCAATTTCTCTTGTGAACCTTTTCAGCGGCCACAAACGGGCAGCATCGGTACGCCTGCTGGCAAAAGACTCCATCGTTGTTTGCTGCTATGTATTCCACCCATGGGGATTAAACCTGGTTCTAACTACGATCCACGATCGAAATGCGCAAGATCCAACATGCCTCCGTTTGTCGACCCACAGGTACTGCGTTACGTGACACTGTGCTCTGGCATCAGATCAGAAACGTTGGAGCATGCCAAGGGACAAACTACCGTTCGTGGAACATTCTCTTGGCCAACCGTAACGCAGCATTGCACCCATACGGACTGTGCCGGGGTCTAGAGTAGACTGTGCTGATGTTTAAGCTGTTAGTTGGCGAACCCACCCGATGGATGGATCGTCTCACGCCCTTCATCGGCGGTCTCCAGGTCCAGGACCTAACCTAACCATTACCCACTCGCCAAAGGGGTTGCAGTTACAGGGCGCGAGGGCGAGGAACTGACAGAGTCAGGCGGCTCCCGACCCAAGGCGCCACTTAACAAGCTCGCCATAACTTACAGCCAAGGTACAGTAGGTACCTATGACACATCGTTTCCCCCAGGCACGAAAGACTCTGAATCCCAGATATTTAGTCGTCGTGATGCCCTCGATCTTCCCACTCGAAAGGTCTCTCCATATCTTCCCCAGACTCATCATCTTGGTTTATCTACAAGTTCCCCATACTTACAAATCTACGTACATACTGTACATCCAGGGTTGACAATAACTTGACTAAGTTGGTCCCCAGAATTATTTCGACTTATACCAAGGTCACTTACACGAACGAAACAAACAACAACAACAATTGGAAACATTTGATACCAATTGAATATCTCAGTCACTCGTTCTTTACAAGATTTCCGAGCAAGACAAACAAACAAACATTTCTACCCGCTCCTCTTACTCGCGGCATCCGCAACCAACAGCCGGCACTCAAAATCAATCCTTGCCCACCACCTCGGAACAGGTTTGAGTTGTTACCATCGTCATTCCCGATATCGCATTGACGCCGTTTGCACCACTTGCAAAGTCAGGAGACACCATTGCCCCTGGATATCTCCCGCTGTATACACACGCAAGCGTCGACCATACTATTCCCGGCTTTACTCACATCGCATTAAAGAGTTTTTGCTTTGCGAAAAATTCCTATTCACGCCGAGTGCTATTTTAGCCGTCGACCCCCCCACCACCATCCAAATCCGTACAATTCACCACCACAAGGAGAGCGTCTTACAAAAAGATCGCTCACTACCGACGCCATGCCCCACCGCGTGGCTAACTTCATTCGCACCTCTTCTGGCAATATTGCTCAGATCAAGAAGGTTGCTCGATCACGCACAAATAGTCCCTACACATCAGACGGCGAGGATCGACCTCAAACTCATGCTGTCAAGATGACTGAACTTGCAGACGCCGTAAAGAAGCATCACCGAATTTCTCTGCCTTTTGGAAAATCTCACAAGGAACACCCCTCAGATGTATCCATTGACTGGAGCATCGAGAGCCCACCAGTAGTCTTCCACGGCAACACCGAGGAGAGCACAGGTGCCCTCATCACTGGACAGATGTTTTTGGATGTCAAGGATGAGATTGTTGAGGTTGGAAGTTTTGCGGCTTCTCTCAAGCTTCATATTTACCAAAAGAGACCTTACCAGGGCCACTGCACAGATTGCCAAAACCAATACACAGAGCTCAAGAGCTGGCAATTCCTGGCTCTGCCCACTACTCTTCGAAAGGGTCGTCACCCATTCCCTTTCTCTATTCTCCTTGACGGTCATCTCCCCGCTACCATGGACACTCCCCTCGTCGGCATCTCGTATGAGTTCAAGGCCGATGCCTACGTCACAAAGAGCGTGCACTCAGCCAGCGGCTCTGTTACACCCATTCGATTCGAGCGAACTGTTCCTGTCAAGCGATCTCTTCCCGAGAACGAAATTCCTCACCACTCTGTCCGCGTCTTCCCTCCTACCAACATCAAGGCCAGCGCCCACTACAACAACATCATCCACCCCACCGGTTCCAACAATGTCAGTCTGCGACTTGATGGCCTTATGAGCCGTAACGACAAGGCCAAGACCATTGACTTTTGGCGACTCAAGAAGGTTACCTGGAGACTCGAGGAGACCATCAAGACCGTGGCCCCTGCTTGCGAACGACATGCCCCTGCTGCTGAGGACCCCGAGAAGAAGAGCCTCCCCCGCAGCGAGGTCCGGGTTCTAGGCGAGAAGCACCTCCACGATGGCTGGAAGTCTGACTTTAGCGGCACTGATGGAAAGGTTGAGCTCGAATTCGACTACTTTGCCAACCAGTACAAGTCTCACACCAAGGAGCTCAAGTATGCCTGCGATACCAAGTCTACCGAGGGTGTTGAAGTCACCCATTCACTCCTCATCGAGCTTGTTGTTTCCCGAGAATACGCTCCCGAGGGCAAGCCTCAACTGGCTACCCAAACTGGCACCGGCCGCATCTTGCGAATGCATTATGGTGTAGTCATGACTGCTCATGCCGGCATGGGTGTCAGCTGGGATAACGAGGCTCCCCCAGTCTACCAAGACGTGCCTCCCAGTCCCCCTGCCTACCCTGCCGTCGAGTCCCCAATTGAGTACGATAGTCTGGAGCACATCGATTCCCGTCGACTCAGCAGCCTCTCCAACTTCTCAGAAGACGACAACCAATAATCTTGCCGCCTGATCTACTGCACGACATTGTCTTTTCTTGCCTAATACTTGCATAATTTTGCATCTTTCCTTTGTTACAAACTGCATGAGACACGCGGCGATCCGATTTGCGAAAAGAAGATACCCCCAGAAGCGTTGATAGGAAGACTCGGTTACTTCCGCCTGTTCTACATTTATAAAGAGAAAGGGAATACAGAACATGGGAAATGACTTTTGAAACGGAGTTTGGAGTACAAAAGGTTACCAAGGGACAGATGAGCCCATGTGTTGTATAGCTATCAAAAGCTTCTGTATCTAGTCATGAGAATACAGGCCGCTCAGAGAAGCAGGCTTCAAAAACATCGAATAATTACGAAACATTCAACTCTCAGATTTGCTTTTTTTCCCATGTGAATGATCGACATGACTTGGCAATTGGAGCCAGCTTGCGGTTGTCCATTCATGCTGTGCAGAGTGTTGAATGTAGTCAACCGCAAACTGGCTATAACACAACTGGTGGTGTGAGTCAGATGCAGCCAAGCATGAGGCGTCCGGGGTGAGATAGCCGAGGCATGCTCTGATAACCGGATTAAATACAATCTTGATGTCTCCTAAGAAAAACCTGGGGTTGTTGCGGGCGGACAACAGCCTGCGGAGGAGTATGATAGGTCAATTGAGATATTTGTGTCACAAGCATGCAGCCTAGCAAAAAGGTGATATCTGACTTGGGTTCAAAGGCGGGGGATTTCGCGTAGAGAAGGCATGCGGTGTTGATGGGCAGTGTGGTGAGATGCATGATGTATCACGCGACATTGAGAGAGAACAGGATTTACATACAGATGCGGTGTCACTTGATACGGACTTGGACTCCCGGTATAACTAACGTGTCGGAGGAGTGCGGGTTTGTACATTGTATTGCCCGGTCTTGTTTCCGGTCTTGTGTGTGTCAGATCCCGGAGTTTATATGTGTGTTGTTGATTGCATGCGTCTGTGGGTGTTAAGACTAGCAATTCTCGGCTTGGTTATCCACTTGGATAAATATGCTTGTTTGATGGGGCGGGCTGGAGGTGTCTTGGCTAGCTTGAGGATGGATGGAGCTGAATAGCTTGGAGAGCTGGTTGCCGATCTCGTGATCGGTGAGTTTGTTGTACAATTGTAGAGTTGCGTTTCGTTGTTCTCTGTCATGTAGAAGAGGGCAGTCTTGTTACGATTCAGGAAGGGGAAGAATGAATAAGGGATGCATTTGGTGGTCCTTTATGATAGTCGATACCTAAGGTCCTACTATATAAGTCATCAGCCTTTGCTTCATTTATGTTCTATCTTACTAAAATTAGGCTATTTTATACCCCCATAGTCGAGTCGCAGTCTTGTATGGGTTCTAACTCATTGATAACTGTGTTAGTAGTTGAGAGGATGGTCAGAGCAAACAAATCGGCCTCATCCACCATCTCCATCTACACGAGAAACGGGGTTCATCCACCCATACCCAAGAAGCGTAGATAATAAGTATTCTCATATTTACAGTCGGTATCCCTTTGTAGTATTATCCAATCATATAGAATCGAAGAGTAGAAGTACCCAGGCACGCTTCCTGCAGCTAATGACTGGCAAGAGGTACAATGTGAGATCAGGGACCCCTGGATTGACGTTGGAAGCTGTACCATTGTTCAATCAAGCGGTATGCTACTGAAACACACATGATATGGAACATTCTTATGCGCTGCATTTATGTATAGTCAAGAATAGATGAAACAATATATTAGCTAATAAATCACCGGTCGCGAATGTTCCACACGACCAAAACAAACAGAGGTGTGAGGGATCGAGCAACCGGAGACCGAGATATGCCGAGATTATGTCAGTGAAGTTGTAGGTAATAAAGTCTTGAGAGGTTCCATGTAGTTGTGGATAGTATTGAAGGCCAAGCATCAACTGTTTGAAGAGGTTGTCGTTTGAGACTTGTTTGAAATGAGAACTCGTAAATCGAACCACAATGTCGAACTCTTTCGGCAGAAAATCTCCTGATACTACTCTATGAGTGACATACTTGGATGTTCTCTTACCGAATAAACCAATCGTAGAAAGATTGGCATAGCTGAGCTTATGCATCATCTGATGGCGGTCAAGAGGATGTGACTGAAGCTGATTGGATAGGGGTTTCAAGGTTGATGAAAGGCAGGCCGGTCTTTTAGCGTCGTCAAAGTACTCAGAAAATGGCTTGTTGACGAGGAGATAGACAGTTGGTATGAATTGGGTTGCTCAAGATGCTGTATAAGACATAGATAGACATGCCAAGTAGTTGGCTGATAAGGATCTGGATCGATAAGTTACCCCGGATTTTGAAGCTGATCTGGAGAGTGAGTGGATACTTGCTGATACCTACTCCCGGTGCCCGGAACCGGCATATTATCAGGTACAAGATGACTGACTGCCTATCAAATGGTTGATATCATATCATGATGCATATGACAGACAGCACTTTCAAGCCAAATAACACCACATTCTTCATGATTGAGTATTCCACATGCCAATTAGATCTAATACTCGTCTATAATCACACGACTTGATGAGTTTTTCTAGCCTCGTCGACTAAACTTGCCGGTTTCAACCATGGCTGGTCCACCAAATAGAGGCACAGTACATACATACACTCACAATTACAGGTAACAAAACAAACCTTGAGGCGCCAACGCTAACGCGTGAAACTGACGATTTAATGCAATTTAATGCAGCTATTTCAAGGAATTATTCAGTAAATATAAACAAAACCTCAGTATCGTACCACGGAACTTGGCCGAAACGATGCCTCAGGCCCCGTACCCACATCCCTTGAGCCGAGTCTCGATCCGGATAACCCATGATAGCTCCGAGCTATGAGTAACCTTTACCCCGGATTTCGGCTTCTCAGTGTTACTCATAAACTCTTCCTTTCCTACTTCTCTAACTCATTCTCTCACCTATAAACTCTTCAATTTGTATCTTCACATTGTATTATTTATCATAAACATACCGGAATGGCCCCATTTCTGAACCCTCCCATGGACACACAAAATACCTTCACCGATAGACGATAACCACTTTGTCAAAATGGCTACTTGCAGTCTCAAGTCGCTTCGGCGACCATCACTCACTCTCATGTCCGGAGCGACCAAGAGGCCTTTTCCTATAAAGAGCCTCATCTCAAAAGCTGCTCCTCGTGGCTTGGCTACCGTCGCCGCTCAGACAACACCGACAGCACAGCCGGCTATGATGATGGAGGATCACAATACCAGACTGATCAACATGGGTTATAACTACAACTACATAGAACATGTCGAAAACCTCGAGCAGTATCGTCTTGGCGGCTTCCACCCCGTATCCCTGGGTGAAACCATCAACAACCGCTACCTCGTCCTCAACAAGCTAGGCCACGGTGGCTACTCGACCGTCTGGCTCTCATGGGACATTTTGAAACAGAAGTACGCCGCGTTGAAGATTGTACTGGCTGATTTTGGTGAGGACTCAACGGAAGTCGACGTCCTTCAACGTCTGGAGGCCAATGCTGGAAAGAAACATCCTGGAAGGTCTCTCATTCGACATGTCACGGATCATTTTCACTTCGACGGTCCCAATGGAAGACATACATGCCTGGTTAACGACCCAGCAATGATGTCTCTACGACTTGCAAAGGATGCATCATTCGCAAGGCTCTTTCAACCACGGACGGCCCGAGCTATCGCCGCTCAAGTTGTTCAATCGGTCGCGTACCTCCACGAAGGCGGTGTAGTGCACGGCGATCTCCATCTTGACAACATCCTGCTCCAGCTTCCGGACCGAATTAGACGTCTCTCCCCAGACCAGCTTCACGAGAGACATAGCCAACCGACGACAGTTCCTGTGACGAGACTCGACGGTCTTCCTCTTGACGAAAATGCACCCCGGAATGCTGTGCTGCCGATCTGGCTGGGTCAAAAGAGCGAGGATGTAGCGTTGGCAGATGCAAAGATTCTGCTGGGTGATTTCGGCGAGTCCTATCTCCCCAGTCAAGAGAAACGGCAGTACTCCAACGCTCCGATTCGCTACCGGGCACCCGAAACTCAATTCCCCGATGTGAGTCAGCCACTGTCGTTCAGCTCCGATATGTGGAGTCTGGGCTGTCTCCTCTGGAACGTCGTCGGACAACGCCCTCTGTTTGACGCATGGACATTGTCAGAAGATAATATTCTTCAAGACCAGATCGATCTTCTCGGTGAAATTCCAGAAGAATGGTCTGCATATGGTGCCAAGCGAGCAGAGTATTGGGTCGAAGACGTGGAAGAAGAGACAGCGATACAAGCCAAGGGTGGATCGACGTGGGATGTCCGATTTGATCGCTGTGTTCAACAAGGACGAAAAGAAAGCGGCATGAAGCCCATGGCCAAAGACGAGAAGGAAGCTTTTATTGATATGATGAAAAAGATGATTACATTCCGCCCTGAGGATAGGATATCGGCGAAAGAGCTGCTCGAGTCACGGTGGATGAAGCAGTGGGCATTGCCGGAGCTGAAGAAGCTTTCGGCTTCATGATTCATGTTAGAAATGGGACAGGCATTCTGAATTAGCGAGTTTGGAAGCGTTTTGTTTTGTTTATATATCAACCACAATAAGGAGTTACTATCTCAACAATCCCTTAATAAAGAAAGACAGACATTTCCTTTCGCTTAGTAAATTTCCAACTTACGACTCGTCTACTGTGTTAGGTTAGGTCCATTTCGATGTGCAGCTAACACGAGAAAAAGCCTCCCTTTTCCATATTAAAAACCCGCTTTAATGCGAAGAGATGAGGTTTCAGATCGGCCATTTTTAGTTGTCGGACCCCGTTAATATGACGGCATTAGAGCGATCCCCCTTTGGTAGTGGAGTTTCCCTGTAGCAGACATATTACTTATAAACAATGTCCATCCGCGTTTCACAGATCATGTAAACAGCCAATTAATTAGAAGGAAAGGTGTTTGTTTATTTGTTTATAGGCATTTCATTGTCATTGAGAAGGAAAGGAACAGGCCAGTTCGTTAAACAAGGCACTTTTCAGTTTCTTAGTTGACAAACTCTTCTACCTTTAACGATCTCGTCACACTGGTTTGTGATAGACAACAACTAATGGCACCCACGATATCCATATTCCTTACGGCTTTGGCCCTGGCTGGCCTCAGCACCGCGAAATGCATCGCACTCGAAGACACTCCCGTTCTTCCAATGGGATGGGAAATGGTCGACCAGGCAGTCGATCCCAGCCATACGCTACGACTCTCGATTGCTCTACGACAACCCGATATTGGCAACATTAAGCCAGGCTTGCGAAAACGCGGTTGTACGCATGTCAAGGACACTCCGCGTCACATCACCCAGGAAGAAGCTCTCGCCCTCCGAAATCCAGACCAGAAAGATGTTGATCAGGTAATGGAATGGTTAAAGAGCAAAGGCGTAGCGGCAGAGGCACCGCCGGGCCATGATTGGATTCATGTCAAAACTACCGTCCAAGCCGCAGAAGATCTCCTCGAGTCTGAGATTGGCTTCTACAAGTTCGAGAGCCAAGCGCCTGTTCTTCGGACCCAGAAATATTCGGTGCCCGAATCTGTTGCCGACTCTATCAGCTTCATTTATCCCATTGCCAACTTTATGCGACCCAAGAAGGAACTCACCACTATCGACACAAGCCTGACACAAAGTAGAATCGAAAGTCTGCAGCTCGAGAAGCGTGCTGCTCCTTGCAGCAAGGCCGTCACGCCTGATTGTCTTCTTGAGTTGTACAATATCAGCTACCCTGCCCACAAGAGCAAGTCACCGATTCGCTTTGGCATTGCTGGTTTCCTCGGAGAGAACGCCAACTACGAAGACAGCGATGATTTTCTTCGAATTTATGCAAAGTCTCTCTACAAGGCCCATTACAACTACTCGGTCGAGCTGATCAATGGTGCTGAGAACTCGCAAGACCTCATCGACTCGGGACACGAGGCCGCTCTTGATGTCCAGTATGGAATGGCACTGGGATATCCGACCAACATCACTTATTACCTTGCCGGTGGTCAAGGTCCGACGCTAGACGATGATGGTGAAGAACTACCTCAGATATACAACGGTAATGAGCCATACCTTGAGTTCCTCGATTACCTTCTCAACCTCACTGATGACAAAATTCCTCACGTGCTCTCCATCTCTTATGGCGATAACGAAGTCTCAGTTCCCCGCAAGTACGCCCAGCGTGTCTGCTCCTTATTCGGTCTTTTGACAGCCCGCGGCACAACCATCATCGCGGCTTCAGGTGACGGAGGTGCAAAGGGAGCAAAGAACTCAACCTGTCGAACCAACGACGGCACCAACAAGGATGTCACCATGTCTGTCTTTCCCGCAACCTGCCCATGGGTCACAAGCATTGGCGGCGTAACATCTGGCGTTGAGCCTCTTGAAGGCGCCGAGTTTAGCGGAGGTGGTTTCTCGCATTACTTCCCCCGCGAGAAGTGGCAAGATTCTTCTGTCAAGAGCTACGTCAAGGCTCTCGACGGTCATCTCCATGGTCACTACAACGCCAGCAACCGAGCAGTGCCCGATATCTCTGTTGCGGCAACAGCATTCGTCACCCGCGCGAAAGGACAGGCGGTTGGTCTTAAGGGTACCAGCGCGAGTGCACCTGTAGTTGCAGCCATGATTGCACTCATCAACGACGCGCGTGTGCGCAAGGGTAAGGAGGTTCTGGGTTGGATCAACGAAATTCTCTATTCGAAAAAAGTACGCGCAGTGCTCCAGGATGTCTCCAAGGGAGAGAGTCGGTCGTGCACGTTTAGAAAGGGGGGCACCCCTGGAGGCTGGCCGGCAGCAAAGGGATGGGATGCCATCACAGGTCTTGGAGTTCCATCTGATTTCCAGAAGCTGTTTGACGTGCTGGTGGATATCTGAGGACAGATTTATTGTTCGTATACCATTCTCAATACCATAATTTTATAGAAATTCGGATATCTCAATATGCATGAATAGAAGTATCCGCGTCTGTTGTACGCATTCCTAGAACTACAATACATTTCTGTCTTGTGAGCATGATTAAACCAAAGTGCTCTCTATACGTATCTGCTCTAAAGATACATCGTCAACCACAGACTCCAACTCCAGATATTTAATAGCGTCTCCGTGGGAACGAATCTCATCCGTCAACAGATACTTCTCGACTTTGTCAACCGCGCTCCAAATCAAGAACCTGAGGGTCCAGTTCCAACTCCCATGTTGCTTTACAGACAAGTGAAGCATCTTTTTTGCAATAGGTGAATGAACAAGCCTCCCCTCTCGACCCGTTCCATAGAACCATCCTCTCAAGCTTGGGCATGTTCAACGCTGTCTGCGCTGCTGCTCCCAAGAGTTTGTTCATTTCGTGAGGTTCGTCTTTAGATATGACCCGGGAGGTCAAAGAAAGAAACTGCAGGTTGTTCCATCGCCAGTCGTCTTGACAAGCGTCAAAGAAGTGACGAGCATCGATTAGAAAGGCGACTGAGAGATGCTCGAGTTGTCTGCTTCTGGTGGCAAATGCATCACCTACAGCACGATTCGGCATTCGAACCCGATCTGGATTGGAAAAATGTGCAAATATCCGGGGAAAACGTTGGAATGTGTCAAGATAATTCTCGTTAAAATCCTCAAATATTGTGACTTTCTTGATACTTGTTGGAAGTCGCTGGCTGATCATTTCCTCATAGTCTATGCTCTAAAGTTAGTCCTCTGCCTTGCAGCTATCTAGACGTGATGCTTACCCATATCATGTAAGTCTTGGGAGATTCTCGCACATAATTGCCATGGCTCATAATAGATTTCTTCCAGCCGGGGAAGCTTTGCCCATATTTGTGAGAGGGCCAATGGGTTGAATTGACGGCGGCACTGGCGTCGGAGTACAAACTTTGTCACGACTTGCACAAAAGGGAGGTCTTTCATGTCCTTTTTAACGTACCTGGCCGGTGTAAATAGCCGTCGTATGGCACCGTCCGGAGGTGATTCAACAATGCCGTGAGACAATTCATGATACAGATCGTGGAAAATCGTACGCTCTGCGTGAACATCGAACTTGTCTTCACGGGGAGCACCGAAATAGCACTTATTGAACCAATGCCCTGAGTCGCTCGGACTGTAGGTGTTGAGCTCCAACGTCAAATGTCGGTCAGTTTTGGTCCAGTTGGCCAAGATGGAAAACAACTTCGTAACTGATGCTGTTATAATCTTCATGTTTTTGCGCATCCGCCTTTCTGACTCGCAAGTTTTGCAACATCGACAAGTATACCTGTCAAGCTCAACATTGAGCCATATGTGATCAATCTGCGATGTCTGTTCTTCGGTTAGCTGGCCAAGGAAGTCGAGGTCAGTTTGATGAAGCCTGAGATGCGTAAAGTTCCTCTTCTCAATGAAATCCCGCCATTCTCTTGACACAGAGGCACAGTGGGCTATCCCTTTGTGATCCATGAGATGTCCAAGGATCATGTTGCGCATCTCGGGGGGTAATGACGACCAGTTTGTCATGGTGATGATGGTGATCTGTTGGTGTTCAAAGACTGGGAATTTTGGAACAAGGAGGGAGAGGGAACAGCCATTTTATACTCACTCACGCAGTCATGAGAGTTGAGGTTATACACGCATATGAAAAGTTAAAAGCCATATTGCTAAATGGCGAGAAGATGAGTTCTTTATTAATGTTCACGACTTGAACTCTCCTCTAAAGTCAGTCCACAAAACTAAATACCAACCTACCTAGGTACCTTCGCCGGCATACCAGCGGTGCGGCAGAGATGTATGGGATGTACGTAGATATTACTTGATGTATGGGCACACATTCTGTAACTATCTTTCAAACAGGAGTTGTGTTTTCGGCAATTCATGATTGTAGGTGGTTGGAGATGTGGCGATGTCGTTCAATATACTGTATTATTTTAATAAATTGGCCATGCCTTATGGAACCTTTTTACCTAAATCTAGATTATTAATTAGCTAAAATAGAAATAAGAATCTAATATTTATATTAAATATTAGGAATTCTTAGGGAAGAGGTATTTACCGGGCGTAGTTAATTTATTAAGATAATACGGTAGTATAACCTTTGTTCTCCAGTAGTGTTGTTATAATCATGGGTTCCTAGGAATACTTGGCCCATATTAGAACTAAAGTAATTATAAAAATTCCTTTTTTCTGGAGAATTTAAATAGTATTATCATAAAATGTTTTTTAAAGATAGATTTAACCAGCTGAATTGCTATAAAGTCTCTATCCGTAGGCCTTGGTTCCCCTGCCTTCATATGTAATTTACTATAGTGAATGACATCGTAATTGAGATATCTCATTGCATTCATCATTCAATGTTTTGTACATTAATGCATAGGTATCTATCATATCTAACATCCTCATAACATACAAGATGCCCCTTCTAAAATTCCATCCATGCCGCCGTGATATACATATAGTCGCTGACAACAAGATACAACAACAAGCCGGCAGTTTCGTATCGTACTTATCATAAACTCCTTAAACGCCCGTCTTCCATCCAAGGCGTTAGTCATGACATGCGCATTAACCACTTATACTATGATGAATTATAGACACAAGATCAAAACTCCTCGATGGCACAGTTGGGGTGCACGATGTAATCGATCCGGGCGGCAGCTGCTGAAGAGCCTGCCTCGCCGTCTGTGAGACCTTCGCCGCGGAGAGCCATGAGGATGTTTTCCTGACAAGATGAGTTAGTATATAATTTGGAAGAAGTGGGCCATGTGTGCGACTTACCTTGACCATCTTCTTGAGTACCATGTTGGCCAGGGCCTTTTCACGGTGGTAGTCTTCTTCGCCCTCAAGCTCATTTTCCTTCTGCTCGAGGTACCAGTCGATCAATTCCTCACCGTTGACGCCTTCTCCAGTACCGCTCTCGTTGGTGCTGATATGCTGAACGAATAAGTTGACCATCTTGATGTAGTTGTCATAAGTGATGGTCTGCTTCTTTCTCTCGGGTGCAACGCTGCTACGGGCAGGGTCTGCATCATCTTCCTCCATGGCCGCATCGCCTTCTTGGTCACGGCCAGAGGCGGCATCTGCGGCTCGGAGGAGTGTTTCGCCATCTTCCTGGGGTTCTTCGTCGTACATCTCGACGTCGTCGTGTTCGACCGAGATGATACTCTGTCGCAGGAGGTTGTAAGCCTCGACAACCATTTCAGAGCTAATCTCCTCCACACAGTTGACCTTGGCAATGGCCTCGGAGAGACGAATCATACTCTCGAGTTGACGCACTGTAATTCGGTAAGAGTTCTTGCCCACTCCTCCCTGGGAGTCATTCGCACGAAGGTCCTTGTACTTGGCTACGAGAACCTCCTTAGCCTCTTGAGTGAACTCAGGTCGGAAAGTCTTTGCGAAGCGGATGTATCGCTGGAGCTGTTCGGTGCTGAACTCGGGCTCGACAGCCTCATCACGCAATTGGTGGATTCCAACAATGTGCTCTGCCAGGTTCCGATCGACTTGCTCGTTACAGTCATCGAGGACCACAAAGAAGAGATCGAAACGAGACATGATGGGTGCCGACATGTTGATATTAGAGCGGAGAGTCGTCTTGCGGTTGTAACGACCACCAACAGGGTTAGCAGCAGCAAGAATGCTTGTTCGGGCATTCAGAGTGGCCTGGATACCAGCCTTGGCGATCGAGATGGTCTGCTGTTCCATGGCTTCGTGAATGGCGACTTGATCTGCAATGTCCATCTTGTCAAACTCGTCAATGGCACAAACGCCGTTATCCGCCAACATAAGAGCACCAGCCTCGATCGTGAATTCGCCTGTCTCCTCATCCTTGACCACTGCAGCAGTAAGACCAGCGGCAGACGAGGCCTTGCCACTGGTGTAGACAGCACGAGGTGCGAAGGAACAGACGTACTTCAAGAACTGAGACTTGGAAGTGGATGGGTCACCAACAATGCAAATATTGATATCACCTCGAAGCTGCATGCCCTCAGCGGTGCTCTTGCTGACACCAGACATGAGTTGGAGAAGCAGACCCTTCTTGACCACCTCGTGGCCGTAGACCATAGGGGCAATGGATTGCACAAGTCGGGAGTAGATGTGATCACCGTGGACCATTGCTCGCAAATCATCAATCTCGGAGGGGTTCATGGACGCAAGAACAGCAGCCTGGGCATCCTCTACTGACTGCTCTCCGTCGTTGGCCGTGTTCTGCGTCAGGGAATTGACGACATCGGCAGCGCCGCTGGCGGCAGATTGACCAGTGGTAGATGTGTCTGGGTTCACCATACAGGCGAGGAAAGCAAGACGATATGTCAAGTCACGCACACCAAGAGCCTTGAGACCACTGATTCCACTCCCACCAGCATCGGCTCCCCTGGGCGCATTGCGGTCGTCACGAACAGCAGTCGGTCGCTGGCCAGGAAGACCAAGTTGGCTGACATCAGGAACGACAATCAAGGCACCCGTAAAGATACACTTCTCTCCAGCCTTGGCGCGATCAACGATTTCACCACGCAGAATGACGTCCATGGTTCGAGGCATGCTTCCCGTGGGAATCTCGGAGCTGTTCTCCTGAATTCGAACCTTTTGCCAATCGACAAAGGTACTGCGTCGAATGTCAAGCTGCCATGCCACGCGGTTCTGGCATGTCGAGTTGGGACATTGTGTAGGTTCTGTGTATCGGAATGTCTGCTCGACGTTGGGCACAACGGTGCGGCAGGCCTCGCAGGCGAAAGTGGCCAGAGACAACTCGGGTCGGACTTCGGAGGTTCGTGTGACGGTTCCAGAGATGGAAAGGAGCTGGCCAATGTTGGAGGATCGGAGGGCACGCACTCTGGACACCAGGGGCAGGTTGTAAAAAGCGATAGAGAAGAGCTTGTCGGTTTGTTGGTGCTCATTTTTGCGGTGCAAAGACTCGGACTGGCTGGCAGAGCCGAGATGACTGGCGGCAGAAGTAGTGAGATTACTCGAGGCGGTGGGCTGGCGATGTTCGCGGAAGTATTGAGGCTCGTACTTGGCGATCATATTGTGTAAACCAGCGGTGAGGAAGGGGAGGAATCGGTAGTATTGGCGTGTGACTCCATCGGCCAAACTTCCATTCTCGAATGCAGCCAGATGCCTGTAGTCGACGTAGAATGTCGAAAGGGAATAGTTGCGCATGCCCTTGATCTGGGCGACATAGTACTTGTCTGTTGTGACAGCGCTCGGTGTAGGGGCGCTTGCTGTGGGACCGCCCATAGGATCCTCGGCGAACCTGTTGTTTGAAGAAATGATTAGTATATGTTTGGGATGTGCAGGACATGACGAGGAGAGAGATGGATAGGCGCTCACTCTTCGATAAAGGACTCAAAGCGCTCCTGAACCAGCAGGCCAATTCTGTCCTCAACACGGGAGATCTCATTGGTATTCGGGACTCTTGAACTCCGTGGAACTTGATCATCTGCAAATCCATCGCCCTCATCATCACTCGGGGCTCCCATACTCTCTGAAGGAGGCCCTCGTGGGCGGGAGGCGGAAGACGAGGGGAAGCCCATGTTGCGCCTGGGAGTCTGGGCAGCCCGTGAGGGGCCATCCGACATCATGAAGCCGGCATCGCTCGAAGGAGTAGCCATTGCGGCGGTTGAATGAGTGAATGAATGAGAGGTTTATGCTGCACGTGGTTGATCAGGCGGTAGATCAATCAAATCAATCGATTGATTGTTTAATGTCGAGTCGAGTCGAGGGGAGATTTTAGTTGCCAGGGCAAAGACACGGATGCAGTGGGGCAACTACTCAACTGTACAGCGTATTACAGGGCGACGCGCTCTGACGCGTAGAGGGGCTATTAACGTGACGCGACTTTAATTGATTGCATTAACCGTTGGCCAATTGGCTTGCGTTATTTGTATGTACATCACAGTACAAGTTATTAATCGAGTTGAAATTGATAGACATGATATAAATATTTGAACCTTTTCGCTAATTATACCATGGTAAACTCATCAGGCACTATAGCGATAATTCAGGTTCGTCCCAATTTCTGCATGTTATCCATCCGACTATTTCAATAATGAATGAAGCCTGTGAGATAGAACGAATAGTTGGCTATTAGAATATATGTACTTTTAAAAGAAATTCAGAATTATATCTTCTAGTCTGTCATGTTGAGGCCTTCTCTGAAATCGTAGTCTGTCTTGAGTTGATAGGTCTTAGTGCCAAGACAATAAATTCAAGATAGACCCAAAAACCTCCTCATGGGCCATGACTGATCTCCATATCATAGTGCAGATTATCTTATCAACAAATCTATCAAATCGGTAGTAGTAGATTACTACGTTGGGTCTCATTAGCTAGCCCTCCATGGTTCTTGGGATACAACCTCATGACTTGTCCATCTTGCACCCGTAATGGACCATCAGGCGACAAAACTACCCCAAGATGCAGTCACATCTCATATTCTGGTCATCAATATTTCAAGAGTTCAACTTTGTAATAAGATCGTCATATTACATACTCACCTACACCAAAGACCTCTGCAAATGGCAAGTCAAGAAATACACATGTGATAGATATGCTATCTCTGCCCAAGAAATAAAGCCTAAAGTAAGGTTACCGTTGACAAAGGTCCCTGACTCCAACGGGCAGCCAGGCCGAAACCTAACCTTAATCATGTGTCCAATCTCTCCGTCGATCCGCTAGATATGCAATGCAATGCAATGCAGCAGGGTTCTGGAATACGGCCGCAATAGTTTCACTCGGAAATGATTCATCCTCGAGTGATCGACAAGCTGCTGCTCATCATCACCACGTACCGTCCGTAACCATCCCTTTGAATGTAACTCTTATGCAGGGACCTTGTGACACTCACACACCACCTGCGGCCCTGGTCCGAACGACCACGCTGATTCATTTGTCTAGTCAACAGCCGAATAACTCGAGTCACCCAGAGCAACAGAGTCAGCATTCTCTAGGCCTCAATGGGAACTCATGATGGCCAGGCAACCTGCGCGTGGGAATGTTGTACAGATGTGACTGACGTTTCCATGTGCCGCCTTGACATTCCTTGACCAAGATCCTGTGATTATAGCATCTAAAATTATGATTATCCACTATCTAACGGTAGTTAATCTACCTCCATTCCTTTACCCAGCTAGCACAAAACGCCCTTCTACATAACCTGTATCAAGAGAGCCGTACGGAACAAGGGCCATAGGGATGCACACAGAGGGTATAATGCCTATTGATCAAAGTCCATCCAAACCAAATATCCAAACAACTAGGGCAGTAGGTAACTCGACGTAAATAATAACGACCCATGTAAACCTCCTCTTGCCATTCCATTGTAGTACCTCCGCTCAGTATCCCATCCATAGTCCCAGCCAGGCCATCCCGTCTATCCTGTAACCATTCAAATAGTATCAATCCAATAAAATCTCTATGGTGTAGATCCCAAGAACAAACGCAATCCCGTAGCGATAAAAGAAAAGAAGAAGAAAGAAAAGAAATGATATGAAAGTAGGCGACAAGTCTATACTACCATACATGGCCCATATCAAGATGGGGTTGGTTACCATCTTGACAAGGCATGAAAGATAAGAAGTGCCATGGTTGGTGGGTGTACCTTATTAGGCCAAGCAAGCATGACTCGAGATTGATAAAAAAGCTCAAGCATCATGAGAAAAAAGAAGCTGCAAAATGACGCCTGAAAACGTTGTGCTCAAGCTCGGGTAATTGGTGTAGTGGTGCAGTGCAGTGTAGTGTAATATATTGTAGGTAGGTAGGTAGTGGTGAAATGTTGTAGTGTAGGTGGCGTATGTATATTGTTGATAGTGGTGGTGGTGTGGTGTGTGCGGCCATGCCTGATTGGATTGGCGACTAGAGAGAGACCAGCAGTTGATCCCTGCTTTGCGCTCGACGGATCTACCCGCCAAGTCATGGTTGGGCCCGTCTCTGGCCACTAACTAGCTCCCATTGATCCATGACCCAGACGAGGGTGGCATGGGAGTGCCGTGCTTTGGCCGCATGACCACTTTGCGTGCACACGCTAGGAAACAGAGTATGTAGGCAAAGAGGAGGATGGGATGGGATGGGGGTCAAGCAAGGACTTTCGATATTCCCCGAGGTTGGCGCCCGTGCCGTTCGTTGATCATCTTGATTGCTCCTCATCCGACGCCCAGGTCCAGCTTAGCCCAGGGAACGGCGCCTAGAACATCGTCACAGCTGCCGCCTGCACGTCCAATGGCGCCATCATCAACGGGAACATCAGAGCAAACATGGTTCTGAGAGGGCTGCGTCAAGAGAGTGTGGTGTCCGGCTGCCGTCTGTCATTGGTGTGCGCCACAACACCTGACTCTCCCCCACGACCCTCCTCCAACGTTCACGAGGCTGCTCAATACAACCCCCAGACACAACCGAGGCGTCGACACGAGATGGCAAGCCCATACGGCACTCAGTGGTCACCCGCTCATGACGGACGGGACCTAGGCGACAGAACGCCACAGCCCCTTCATGCTCTGGGTGCAGGCTCTGCATATCCCGCTGCGCTATACACCGGCTGGGCTGTCTGCGATGTCAGGCTGGGATAGCCTTCTGGGTATGTTGCAGGCGCGGGGTCCCATCGAGGGGGAGTCGCAGTCGGTGGATGATGGCTCAGCGGGGTGTGTAAGCCGCTTGTGCCATATCCTCCGCTTCGACTGTCGTAGGTCGAGACGGCTGGTAGGGGTGTTGTGTTGATACGCAGAGGCGGCTGCTGCGGACTGTGGTGGCGAAGACCGGGGCTGAGAGTTCGAGAAGCTGCCGTCGAGTATCCTGGTGCTGTAGTGTAAGGTGTCCAACTGGGCTGCGAGCCTGATAGTGATCGGGGAGAAGGTATCGAGTCGTGGTGCTGAGGAAGAGAGTATTGCGGATGAGCATCATGATGACCCGATCCCATGCTTTGTCCTGGAGGCGTGGGCAGAGGTGCATATCCTCCGTTGGTCTGGCTCATCATGCTGGGCGTTGATGCTGCGCTGCCGGGGCTGACACTGTACTTGCCAATGATCTTCTTGAGGGCTGACTCAAGAATCTTCCATGGGAAAACCTTTACATCCTTCTCGATGTTGCGGGGCTTGGGGTTGGGGAAACCCATGATGATCTTGAAGAATTCCTCGCTGTCGGGCTTGGCCTTGGATACCGTCTGGGGATGGAATCCTTCTAGGTTACGGCGAATACGGTTCTTCTCTTCAACGCTGAAGCGGGCTGGTGCTGCAACAAGCTGCTCGAGAAGGTAAATGGTGTCGACCGATGTGACATAACACTCGCCCTTTTCAGCCCACCAGATGCATGAGATGCATATGCTGTTGGGTGGTCGATCATTGACGCTTATCGATTGGCAGGAGGCGTTGACGGTTGATCCTTTTTGTGTCTTACGGAAGAGGACAATCCGACGACGGTTGGCCCACTCCTCCGATGTCCAGTTCTCGGCCATGGTCTCCAACTTGCCCGTAATCTTCAGGACTGCCTTGCCAGAATAAAGAGAGATAGGGTGATAGTTTGCATTGTTTCCAGCATTGGCAGCGATGGTGCTTGTCCGGACCAGTTGGGGAGTGCCGTTTGAGTGAGACGGAGACGACATTCCCAGAGGTGTCAAGGGCGGACGTCCAACCAAGGAGGAATCCAAACCACCATGTCCCCTCCCTGTGCTGCCCAGCGTGCTCGGATACGGACTCCATCCAGCCGTCGGGCGGCGGTGGTAGTGAGGGTCGGTGAAGCTCGTGCTTCGGCTGTATGTACTAATCATGTCGTTGTTTGCTTGCGGGAAGGTATTGGCATATTGTCCTTGTTGAGGTGGATATTCATAAGTATTTGTACCAGACTCTGATGGTAGCTGAGCCTCGCTTTTGGGTGAGGTACTCGGCTGATCGATCGTAGGGGCAGGTGCCGTGTCCTCATGCTTAGACATCTTAGTCGACCTCGTGATGTCATCCCCCGACCCTTCAAGATACTGAAAAGTACCAACGGGGATTCGAGAAATTTCCTCTCCCGTAGGACCATCGAGGACGAGTGACAATGGCACACTGCTGCTTGCACAGTTTGTGACCAGAAACTGAGGAGCCTCTCCGCTGCAGGTGTAGATGAACCCAGAACCATCTTGCATATCTCGAGACACATCTTGAACCGAGCATTTTCCAGATCCAAACACCAGAAACCATGTTGGAATCGGCGACGATAACGAGAACAGGTCCAGTTGGGATGAAAGCTTTACATAGACCTTGGTGCCAAAAACGCCCGTTGTAGGTTGGCACGATAAAACTGTCGGCACCGAAGGCATATACTGTGCCACAGCACTGTTGGAAGCAAATGATTGCTGATTCAACTGGGCAAACTTGTCGGGCTGTTGCTGAGTCGAATAGGTCTGTGTAGGATACTGTTCGTAGCCTGCATCCTGGTATCGGGCCACATCATAGCCAGCTGTTGTTGTGTCAGTGAAACTTGGTTCAGGATTACTGCCTAAATCAGTCTTGAGTTGACTCCGGTGGAGCACCTCTCAACAACTGCACAGCATCTCATGGTTTGTGTCATTCAGACTCAACCTGTCGTCCACTTACCATGCATCGAAGGCAGCTGGGCCTTGGTATAGGTTGCCATCTCTAAGAGCCTAGGAGGGGAGTCCCCTCTTGGGTCTCCCCCGTTCTCCGCTCGAACAGCTTCTTCGTAACGAAGCGCGATCGTGTCAGGCGATTCAAGCCTGTCGTCGACTCCGACGATGATGGGCTTTTGCGGATGGTAATCGGGCTATCAGAGTCTCTATGTCAGTGTTGGAGTCCCGAAACACTGGAGACGAGACGCTCAAAGACAAGCAGATGTCGATAGAGGGAGACAAAAGAGAACCGCTATACAGGGTTTTGGGCGGCGCAGAGGAACAAAAGGGATCTGTCGTGTCACGGGAGGGTTGGAACAAGGTCTAAGTTGCGACTCACCTCAAAAAGCTTGTAGGGGGAAGGACACTCGAACTTGACAGCAGACATCCAAGCTGACGAGAAGGGAGAATGATGGGAAATGGGTCTTTGTTCAGGGAGGCGAGTTGAGAATGCAGACCGGTTGTCTTGGACAGAAGTGGTCGCAGTCGCAGTTAAAACCAGGTCTCGATGAGGTCTTATGCAGCGGGTCTAGATCGACCAAGACAAGGCTCGCTGTACGAGTCTTGATTCTCGGAGATTTGATATAACACTGGGCATGCAACAATATGCAGTGATGGTGCCGTTGAGTCCTTAGTGTTGTCGGTCAGGCTCTCCCTTGAATTGCTTTTGCGTCCTGGACGTGGCGTTTTGAGACACGCGATATGGATGGCGGGGATCCTACTGGAGAATCGCGAGAAACCGAGAGGGGTAATCTGTGTTCCAATCCAGCCCAGAGACACTTGCATTCCAAAAGTACGGATCTCGTTGCCCTTGGAAGCAGAGCCTTCTTCGGTTCTCAACCTGGGGAAGTGAACTCTTTGACGCGGGAAGTTCAGCTTAGGGGTGCTCAGGTATGCGTGGCACTGTTTACCTAAACACAGCCAAGAACAACAAATAGATGATACTCCTGTGGAGTGTGCAGGATAACGTCTCAATATGATAGGTGCTGTGCTGGCTTTGGGGGAATGTTCCTGAAGACAGTCTGTCAGGCTTGGTCCTTCGTCGTACACCACAAGGGATAAGGGCGTTGGCTTGCCAAATGAATAACTGGCTTCAAGCAACAAGTCTTCATATCACCAAGAAATGCGTACCTTGCAGACTTAGTTTCCAATATGCTGACAACAGAAACAAACCGAGACTAAGGGTCGAGCGAATGTCTCCAAAATTGACGTGCACTCCGTTCAACTGCAAGGGCGCGTGAACCTGTTGATGGTCAGTCCAGGTTCGGAGCAAGGCTGAGTTCACAAAAGAGCCCGCAAGTCTACAAAACGAATTTGGTTGGATTGCAGCCGGGGCGTGGAAAGAGAGACAGACAGACGGGTAGATGGTTCAGTGCGGGTAAACGACTTGGTTTAGATTCGGGTGATTCAGAGACTTGACAGCGATGGTAGAAGGAGGTGTCGGAAGCAGATGAGGGAGACGAAACATGAGAGAGCATTTCTTTTTGGAAAGCCGGACTGTGTATGCAAGATATTGCCCTGCGTCAAGAGAAAATAGTATGATTCAGATATTCTTGAGCAGGTCGGTAGGTAGGCATCCGGTCAAAGGGCGGGGAGGCAAGGAAGAAAGGGCGAAACAAACTCAGTGCTAGAGCTTATGGATTGATGTATCTATTCCATCCCTTCCTAGCGGAAGCCAATAAAGATGAGGAATGTCTTGACTAGGAGAGAAATGGAGACGAAGTGCAAGGGTAAGGGAGGGAGGGAGAAAGAAAGAGGCGCCGTCTGGTTGCCTCTGGCCTTGGATATTGTCAAGTCGAGTCTGCGGGACCCTTGACTGACGATCCCGCCCCCCACTCGTCTATCTCGAAGTAGCCTTTGAGACAAGAGAACGGGCAACCATTGTGAGGTGACAGCGCTGGTCATAGCAAGCAGAGGAGCTAGGCAATGCTGGATGGGAAGGCCGTGGTTGTGGCATATGCGGAGGCTAGACCAGGTAGGAAATCGACCGCTCGACCACCTTGGCCGTTATGCCAGATCCTCGAGTGTCTCAAAGTCTTCTGCAAGGGTGACGGCAGCGTCAACTGGTGGGGAGGGAGGTATCATGGGTTCGGGAAATGGTGGAGAAGCTCGATCTGAGTTGCTTTTGTGTGCCAGGTGCTAGCCCTTCCTCGGGAAGCATGACTTGAGTATTTGACTGGTTCTCAAAGAGATGCCATCATGTGCTACCCTGAGAAGCTTCAACATTTACCCGCAAGCATCCCGAGGTCTGCAGACCCAGGCGATCATGGTACGCCATGGAAAATAGGCGGCAATAAGGAGACACCACAAATCCATGGCAGCATGGACTACGAGAATATGGGTACACCCCCTTTTGACGAGGCGTTGGGGACCATGCGTGATCAAAAAACCTCAATCAAGAGGTTCCAAACAGGATAGAAACGCAAGGAGATGAGGCACACTAGCCTCAAGTGGATGTTATTCCTTGGTAGGCATGTATTGTCCATCTCAGCTGAAGCGCAACGAAAAAAGAAAAGAAAATACAAGTATATGGGAGCTCAAATTAAAAGAAAGAACGGTTTGTAACGTGCCTGAGCGATGGAATGTGTGCGCGGTGCAGCAGGTAGGTAGAGTTAATCGAGAGGCCTAGGGGGTGTCGTTAGCAAAGTCGGCGGGGATGGATTGGCTGTGCTTCGAGGAAGAATCGATAGTGGTGTGCAAGGGTGCCGGTAGTGCATGGTCCAGCGGCATCAGCTGGATATCCAGGGCAAGCCATCATCGTCGTTCATAAGGGCTGAGAGCGCTACAGTATCCAGAAATAGCCATGGAGTCCGCAGGTAGGCAGGTAGACAGGCAGGTAAGCAGGCTTGCTGGCTTGCTGGCTTCAAGGGAGAGAAGACTCAAGGGATAAAGCCTCCCATCCCAGAAAGGTGCGTTCCTAACCGTACCGTACTGGGCCCGCTCCCGCGTTCCCGTCTCCATTTGTTTGTTTGTTTTCACTTCTGTAAGCTCCTAGCCGCTTGTTGGGGGCACATACCTATTCCCCAGTCGGATGGACCGCCAGAACTCTTGCAGCTTGCAAGGGAAGCTGAGCTGTCCAGTCGGGAAGGCAGGGCAGACCAGGGCGGCCGGTGCAGAAAAATTGCAGAATAGAACAAGTACAACTCACCTTAAAAAGCAAGCTTAAAGAAAGATCTTCAGAAGCGGAACGCTGAAATCGGTGGAGCGAGATTGCGATGGAGCTTGCTCTTCACCTTAGCCTCCAACAATATTGTCCCGATGATCTGTCGTCAAAAGAGCAACAATTCTGAATCAACAGGCCACCACCACGCACATCAATCGACCGTATTCGCGTCAACGACTCAACTTTGTCGACCACCACCTCAAGTTGATATGCCAAGACGAGGGTGTACCAACGCGTGCAATCGTCGTCAGCAAAGCCGCCGGGACGGGCTTGCTTGACACTGGTGTACTGGGGTTCTGCGGCGCTGAACAAGGATTAAACCTGATCAAAATAAGATCCTGGTCTGCTATCCTAGGATCAGTGATCGCCTTGTCGGCACTGTCTGAGTCAAATCTGTCAACTCCATTTCAATTAGTCTCCTTTTTGCTTTTTGTGCGTCTGCGAGTAGGTATTCAAGGTAAAGCCTCCAGTTTCTATGGTATGTCTTCCATATTCATGGGAGATTTGACATCTCATGAGTTTGTGCCAAAAGACCAAACAAGAGAAGTGCAAGTCTATCTCGCTGGAATAGTGAAAGTATGGAGGTTAAGACCCAGAGCATAATTGAAAGAAGGTTAAAAGTAAAGGGGCACATGGATCGTCAAGGCCATGATTGAAGCTTCTCAGACGGGCGTCGCCGTCCCTCACAGTCAACAGATTGGGAAGTACATAGTACGCCACAACCGTCGACCCTGGGGCAAAGCTGAGCAGCGTTGATACGAGTTGAAAAGCGGGGAAGAACAATAAGAAGATAACAAGAAGAAGAACGATGCTGATGGATTAAAGTTGTGAATTCACAAGCCTCAAACCACCAATATATGAATATTTAAAACGTACCTTTTCAATGCGGGTCGATTTCCGAGTACAAGCTGCAGGTCTTTGTTCCTTATCAGATGCAACGGTTCCTTCAATATTCTTTCATTGAAATGTCAGTAAAAGTAGACTCGCGGGTGTCATCGTTTGCCTTACTCGTTCCAATTCAAGATTCTTGCTTTCAACTCCCTTGATTAGTTGTACACTAGCATACGCAAAGGAATCCTTGCACGGCTGAGTTCGATGCGGAGACAAGGGCCGGAAATACGGATCTGGTGATCGAGTGGAATTGTTGTATCGACTTCTTTGACTCGAGGCAAGAAGCATGCGCATCAAGTCTCAAAGGGGAGTGCCACTTATCTTATACGACCTCGTCACTTGCCGTCAACTAGAGGGACTTGTTTTGTGTCCCCATCACGGTAATTTGCACATACAGTATGTGCAGGTAATTGCCTGAATACAGTGTCCGCTGTAGAGAAGTGTGCAATGATACGAACAGGGATGTTCTGTGCGAGCCATGTACCCGATCAACCGCCTATACGTCTGATGGGACTCGGCGTGACCTGTAAACCCCAACTCCGTGCTCCAGTTGAGAAAGCAGAGCGAATCCCAAGTGCAAGTATCAGTCTTGGGATCGAGCAGGCACCTGCCAAATGCATTGTACCTCTCCAATTGCCAGTTACCAGGGGGTGAATGATGTAGCATGACACTTCCAGGGTTAGGTTGAACAAAACCTCTGAGAGAACGCCACCTCGGCTCTTGAAGGGTTCCCAGACATTCGACGGAAAAGCCAAGGGAATATCGCACTGCATTCTGTACTAGACGTTTTCCACTATTCACAGCGAACTATCTTGAGTCGGCCATCAGAGGAGGTGCGGGTGTGGGATCTGCACAGGGGACCGGGGTTATCACTTCAGGGGTGCGCTGTAGGGATTGCCCTTGCTTGGAGCGTCTAGCTCGACCCAGACCTGCTGACTGACCAAGAGACCGGGCAGGACTGGCACAACTGATGAGATCCTGCAGCCAGTATGTGCTATTGTGATGCTAGTGAGGGAAAAAAGGCGCGCGGGCCGCTCGCAAGGGAGCCGCCCTTCAGGATAAAGTTCTTGGTGAACAAGACCAATTAGACCATGTCACCGTAACCAAAGGCTTTTGGATGTTGTCATAGCCCTTTTGAGGTAGCGAAGTTTGAAATTGATTAGCGCCCTATCCCTGCACCATCTCCCCACCACACCTGTCAAGGCCGCCCAAGAAGCCGAATCTCATCGGTCAGTGGAGGGAGAAGTTGCTTTGGTGGCTCAGTGCAATATCATGATGGGTGCTTCAGGGCGACCGTTGCTGATGATATCGTCAGAGACTATTCTCGCCCGAATAACGCTTCAGGTAATACACCTAGGCGTGGGTATCAAGACTCACTAGCAGCGAGGGTGACTTGTTCCAAACCTCTGGCTTGGGTTTTGACGAGATGAGGCGGTTACCCGAAGCAAATCCAGGAGGCAATTGTTCAACCCGACACTCGTGGAGGCGAAACATATCTTGTTCTTCTACCCCGCCTTGTTCTTCCGGGTTTCCACGCTGTCACGGCTGGAAAAGTGCCTTCGATGTACCATATCGACCGGGTTGGGCGAGATCATAGGGCAATTTGAGCTGTCGCTCATGACTTCGCTTCGAAGTTGTTGCACAGTGGCCTGTAAAACATCCTGAGCGAGGTTTGACAGATTTGCTTCTCCTACCCGCAATTGGAGTAACACATGCTCTAACTTCAGCATGCAAGATGAGGCTTCTTGTTCCAGGGATTCACTATCTTTGTCTGATATACGACACACTGACGGGATCAGCTCCATGTCTTGAGACTTTGTCGTGGTGCTCAATTGAGACCATCCCGATGACTAGGGTCAGACAGCTACAATCTGTTCCAGGCCCCCGACACGTGCATGTCTCAGTGATCCTTGGGTGAAGAGGAACCGGCAGGGCCCACGTGATAGTATCGGACAGACTCTGCAAAAGATGGAGCGAAGAAGAAGGTTTGTTTCAATTCGTTTTTGAATATCAATCAATTGACTGCATTGGTTGATATGTCGATAATCTTGTTGTCATTCGATGAGGTTGGAGCAGCAGCTCGGTGGATCTGACACAGTACCAACCGAGGCCTCTTCAGATGAACTCGAAACCGCCAACTGATAAATTGCTGAGTACATGGCGTCTGTGGCTATGCTTCGAGGCCATTGGAGGCCTGTGTGGAAACAGCAGAGCTCATTGTGTTGTGTGTTTAGCAAAGGGTACTGAAGCTCTTTACGGGAATACAGACCAGTAACAGGGCCCATGGGGATGGTATTGCACGATGGTTGCGCATGATTCTACCATATTTCGTTGCAGCTGCTCGGTTCAAGCCGAGGGCGACCTCGCCAACCCCACGCAAAGGCTTGAGTGGGAAAAAGCTGAGACAGCTGGACAGGGGAGCAACCTGTGTGATAGGTTTCCTGTGGTCAGCAACCCCATATTGCTACAGTATGTATGTGTTGAGCTCCCTGCTCAGCCGAAAAAGCAAATACTGGTATCTATCTGCACGGCAAGCCAGTGCATCCCAGAAGTGAAGTGATGCATTCCGTGCCGCCAAGTTCTTGGGAGGGCGCAAAATATCATGTTCTTTCCCGCTGCCGTAGGTATGTAGTTCTGAAGCAACGAACTGAGTGAGTAGGTAGTTAGGGTGCGTGCATTGCAGGCGGAAAACAAGCGAGCGAGGGCTGGCGCCGATGAGGTTGGTGGTTCTCTAAGATCATGCAGGCCATGTTGCACAATCATCGCACATCGCACATTACAGATCTGGCACTTTCCCTAACGTCGCCTCTTGCTGTCCTATCGCGCCGCCTCCCTCGTTCTGGACAGCGTGGTGTGGTTGTACAAGACTGCGCCTCCAGAGAAGTGCGTGCTTGTGTAGCGGCCAAGCTGCCAATGAGATGGCATCAGTCGCGTATGACCAGCGTTGCAGGCTGATGTCGGTTCGGAAGTCCAGGTGATTGAACCTCCCTGATGATTCTGAATGGGGATAGTCGATTCAAACAGTACCTATGTAGGTAGGTAGGTAGGTAGGTAGGCAGTGAAGGTGATCAAGATGATGAATGTGTCGAATCCATGGCTGTAGGTGGGTTTCAACTTCGCGATTTGACCCATTTGAGGACGCGTTTGCGACTGCATGTCAATTGCTGCCAGGCATCATTCATTGCCAACAAGGGGATGAGGTATGGAATGAAACTTGAGGATATCATTGGAGTTGAAGGGCGATTTTTGAGCTGCAGTAGGTATCTATCTGCATTTCATGTCAAGGGAGGATTTCTGTTGTATTGTGAAGTTGAAGGAATTACACATTTAGGTAGTTAGTACGTACCTACTGTCGGGATCGGGAAGTGAAGTCATTCTCCACTTTCCCCGTTTGCATCCAAACTCCTTCCTTCTCAATTCAAAACATACCACCTTGCTTATAGGTGTAGGTACTAGATTAGTAGCTAAATGATTTATCCGTGTCTTGTATTGTTTAGATAGATACCTTAATTAAGTTTATGATTGCGGCTTCATTGAACAAACAATTCCCGCTGTCCCAATGTGGTATTCCACCACGAAGGACTCGAGCTGCTGCGGCACCTGGCACAAATGCGACAGAAGACGTTGAGAGTACTAACCTCCATACCTTAGTATGTACTTTGCCTTGGTACCCTTAGGGAGGGAGCCTGTCTGTGCACAAGACGTACACTGGCTAGGTAGACTGGTACTGCAGTTGAAGGTGTCTTGAACCTATTATCATCTTGTCTTTTGACCCAGCTATTTTCACCATCAAGTTGATCTCACAAACAGCATCGGCACCCAAACATCCGAGGAATCAGGTATTCAGCCTTGTTCACATCTTTAGCTGGCCTACCTATATTCCAATCGGTTCAATTGGTCCTCACTTTCTCAACACCAGTGAAAAGCGTACATCGTCCCGCAGGGTCAACTTCTTTGAAACTACCCTATAGAGTTGGAGAAGGGGCCCGGTCGCCACCTACGTTACCTACGCGTGGGTTCAAGAGACAGTACTGTCACAATATTAGACTCGAAATACGGTCAATGGCCATTGGCAACGTTGGTGAAACGAGTAGCCCCAAATCTGAAGTCCGACGCGATTCGATATTGCAACCAACAGCTACAGCTACCTATGCAAGGACAAGGTTATCCCTCAGAGTCGGCGAAAGAAAAAGAAAAGAAAACCATTTAACTTGAGCTAGGTCCTGGAGACTCTCACCGAAAAGCGATTGGGTATTTCCATCTTGATCCCTACAATAGGTACACTGGCCGGCCATGCCGGACAAGTTAGTAGTTATTGGTAGTACACAGAATGTACATACATGTAGCATCCCGTGGAGGGGCCATGATGTTCAAGATCCAGATCCTAGCTCTATCCACAGCCCGCCCGCATTGGAGCAAAATCTCGCTACTACAGCTTATACCGCACGCCCCTCCCCGTCCATAGTCGCTCAGCAATCGTTCATGTTGTACCGTACGACGTTTGAAGCGTCCCGCAAGACGATGAGATTAAAGTACCCATATCCGGGGGAGTGTTTCCAGTTCGGCGTTGATCATTCAAGCTTGTTTTTAGTCGTGAGCTCTAATCGTTAGGTTAGTTAGCTGACAGACAGACTTAACCCCAATCGTTCCCCTGTAGAAATATGCGAGGGGCGAATGGGACTCAAGAACACAATACAATACAATACCTCCTTGCAGCCGGTAACAAGAAATGAGCTTGCGCAACCGCAGCCTTGCAAATAGCTATCAGCCAGCCCAGACTTGCCGAACATGCAGCCTCCCGCTTCAGAATGTATGTTAATTGAAGCAGAAAAGAAATCTTGGGCAACAATCGTCCGATTGAGTTCGCTCCTCAGAGATCACATACGAAGTGTGTAGTCGATCCGACCCCTGTTGAGCTAATGAGATCCCGACTCAGAAGCCACCGTGAACTATGTTCATGACCCAATAGCTAGCCTTTGAAACCACTGACAGACGAACCGTCAAACGCCTATTGTCGCGTGGCTACCGATCGCCGGGCGTAACGCCTCGATTTATCCAAGTATTCTGAATTTTTGATATATTCAATACTTCATACATTTACATTTACGATCCCTCACAATTTGGTCCTTAGTGAACCACAACAGTGTTCCTGGTCTTTCATTACAGAATAAAAAAAGCACATACTGTGTTGGTGCTATGAATTGCTTCTGCAGCTACTAAACGGGAGACTCTCCGAGATGACGTATTTACTATCTTTGGTGCAAGACATGATCTTGACTTGCATCTCGACTTCAGATGAGACAAGTAACAAAGACCCTGCAGTTTTGAATTATACTGTTCCTCGGCAATCTCGAAATGTTTCGTTGATAGTGGATAAGGGCGGCAGATTCAGAATGCAACGTCTTGATCATATGCTTTCCCTGTAGCATATTGAGATGAAATTAATATCATGCTGAGGAGATATATGTATCTGGATTCTGGTAGTATGAAAAGCCGCAAATCCCCCTCAACGGCTGAATGGCTTGACATGATCTCATTACAGATTTGAATGGCCTTGAAGAGTTCTGATAGGGCTTGTGGATACTGTTGCTGCATTCAACTCAAACATGGCTGGGTGATCTGATGATCAAGCTCCTCACTATTCTATTCTGGGTGATAAGGAATCACCTGGTGTATCTGAAACCAGACCGCCTTGAAGTTGGTAATTGACATCATCTTTGCGTTTTCAAATGGCTCTTTGGGCTTAGGTCAAGTTCATGGGTATCACCTCAGGAATACATACATACAGGACTAATAGACGAATACGATATTCCTGGATGTTGAGGTCTAGCTAGCTACACATAGTCTCCCGAGTTTCCTTGTCAGTGTCAGCTGTTCACAAGGAGACTCCTAGTTGTTGATTGGGCCGTAGCATAGACTACAACACGCTGAGCCAGTCGATCATGGCTGATCCTACATCATTAATCTTGGCACGATTGGAGAGATGTGAGTGTTGATACAGGTTCAATGGTGACATGCTGAGGCTTGAAAAGGGCCCGCATCCAACCCATAGTGAGTGTTGGTTGAAATACGAATGAATGAGTGGACGATACAATTTGTGCTCTGACATTGCATCTTCAGACCGACATTGCTCTTACACGAGTCAAACGCACAATGATTACAGGCATTCACCCTGAATTATTGCACGCTCAACCATCTGCATCGGGCGGCGGCCTGAGCGCTCCAGTAAGAAAGGAAAAAGTCTCGAAAAAGCAAAGTTGCTGCAAAAGAACCATGTTCATCTACGTGTGGTCTGCATATCATAGGTTCACCTAGGTGTGGAGATGCCGATAGTTTCGCATGGCGTGCCGATCTCTCTTTTTAGTTAGTTACTGTAGTGCTAGGCCTGTTGTTGTTTCTTTTTGTTCTACTGTCTGCCTGTCATAACTTATTAAAGAACATGGAGTCGGCTGTGGATCTGAGAGGACTCCCACCGCACGCTACTGTTCTGGCGGACAAGGCTGGGCTCAGGTGAGGCTTCTGAATGGAGAGGGCCTAGCGATATTGGATGTCGGCCCGCTAGTTAGTTAGTTAGTTACGCGTTGCTTGCCGGGGAAATGTGGATTGGGATTTGCTGGAGGGTATTACCTATTTCTCTTTTGAGGTTCCTGCATGTCAAGACGGACACCGCTGGTTACGGATATAGGAGCCGGGGATGAGGAAACGAGGCCGAGAGGGCCTTCACCCTTGGCATCATCCGTGTTGCCTTGAGAGCGGCATTTGGAGGCTGGTGAGACACGGGAGTGTCAACCGGGGTATCCGCTTAGATCGGGCCTGTTTAGTGACTATTGATTGCTATCTGGAGTTCTGTAATTCGGTGGACCAAAGAGGTATACATTAAGTACAGCACAGCAACAGGCTCTCCGATCTGGTACATGAATGCAGAGCCAGATCATTCTCTGCATGCACTGTAGTGTATTGCTACCCTAATAAAACTGCACGAATGGGGTGGATCGGATGCTCGATCTGCCCTGATCTGCATACAAGACGAGGCTGCATGGTCAGACTTGCATCTATTCATTTGCCTGCCGAGACTGCATCGTATCTCTCAATGTGGTTACTTCAGATAAACCCTCGTCAACTCTTTGAACCCAGTTCCCTTCCATGTATCATGTGCATCACTTGGGTTATGCAAATGAGAGAAAGGATCCTCAATATTCTCGAATCCAACCTGAATGTGAGACATTGTTTGTGATTGGATTGTCCATAATGCAACGGCTTTGCTCACCGCCATCTCAACAACAGAAAGGAGGGCATCCTGTTGGTTCTATAGCCTCACATATGGAACGAGAGCAAATGCGCAATCACCAAAAGGGCATCTTTTGACTTCTGTTGAGGGCCTCGCACATGACCATCTCATCTTTCAGCGATGCTACTGCGTCTGCATTTCAACTTCCAAAATCGGGGATTCTTGCATCCATCTGCACTGCCTGCAAAAGACGTGGAGGTTGTTGTTTTGCGAAGATCTGCTTATGAGGCATTCAAACGTTCACCGCTACAGATCAATGAGTCTCGAACGTAGAATGAGGCAAGAAATGCAATGTACGTGTTATGCATCTGTTACAGATCTCCACAGCGTTATTCGTCAACGAATATGCGCGCGCCTATGCCAAGTTGAGGCTCTTTGGCGGTGTGCTTGCTTCTGTAGTTGGGCATATGCTCTGGAATGTGTTGCTCAATAGTTCGAATTAGGTCTGACCATGAAGAGAAACGGGATGCTGGTGTGAGCACAGAGAGCGACCTATGAAGCCATGACTGTGAGCCCAACATACCTATGTAGCAATGACTGCAGGGTAATTGACATAGTGTTATTATTCCAAGAACAAAGTGGCATAATTACTATCCACTTGAACACTAGGTCCAGTAGTTCAAAGGAGAGGATATTGTGCCCAAGGGACTGCTTGCACAGCACAGAGTTTGTAGAAAGGGGCCGCCGAAACTTGTCAAGAGTTCGGTCTTGACGTTAGAGAGTCGAAGTCGCCTCGAGGAACTGATAGCAAGCTGCTGTCACAAGAGAAGGATTCATTTATAGTGCTCCTGGAGTTTGCGATGGTGTTGAACGTATCACTTCTTCCCATATACTTGCGTGTGCTGTAAGGTCATCAGAGGATATCAGTCTGGATAAACCTGGTATGAACCATCTTTTACTCATTCAAGATAAACAATCATTTTAGAGTATTTAGTTTACCGTAGTCTATTCTGATCATATCCTAGTTAAGCCCGTAGTCTGGTGATAGTTGAGTTGCCCTTGTTGCGGCTAGAATGGCATCGCTCCTACAACCATTCATCAGAACAATACCACTATCTCGTAAAGTCATACTCTATTCTTCACCTAATAGAAAGGCTGCATACATGCACACCTCAACGTCTCAAAAGAAATGACCCTATCGCCTTGAATCTACTCACAGTTCTGTGTGTGTAGCAAACTTGTCCCGAAGCACTGGGAATAGGGTAGGCTATAATGGACATACCAAGAGGACATCGCTGAGAGGGATATTGCCATAGCCTCCCCCATGACATATGAATGAAACAAGAGACTTAAGCTCTGTTCTGCTACGCATATAGTATTGTTTGCAAAGGTTGAGTAAGCATGAAAGTATAGAGTGCTCACAGTTATAGGTCTTTTGGTGTTGGAACCTATGTTCTCGTGAGCGTGTCACTCAACTCCCCTATGCCTAACTCGAAAATAACTCTAACTAGAAGGGTCATGCTAGAATGAGTGGTATTCAAATTTCACTGACCATGATTCATGATATATGTAAATATATGTACATGTATAAGATTGAGGAGGAGATTATAAATGTTTCTGAGGGATATCTCGTGAAGTTACGACCGGGGCAATTCAGCATCAAGATCTTTCTAGGTGCCTATTCTGCCTCAATTCACATAGTGAGAGCCTACGACACCCTTCTAAGTGTGTTACACGCCTTTGATAACCTGGGAGCAGGTCTTTTGCCCTGCTGGCCAAAGAGCTCTTGATAGGAGAGACAGGGACTTGCTTTCAAGACGTAACTGCAAGGACACGCCACGTCGTACGTCGTAACCTTTGTCTATGTGACGCTTGTTTAAGAAGAAAATGTAAAAGGAAAACCAGAGTAACTTGAATTTCTTGTAGAGCTCTTGAAAATTTGTGGATGATCTTTAATTGAGCCCCAGCTCTGTTACAGCTTGAAGACTTACATTAACATGCGGGTCATTCAAGGAGAGACCCTATTATTAAAGTAGCCTTTGTCCTTACTTATATGAAAGACCTTCCTAAATGATTTTGATGGATGCCTAGGTAGTGCTTAGATTCTTTCTTTGTCGCTGGTTTCCCTTTATTGGAATGCCTGATGACACTTGCAACTGTTGAGTGGTACAACCTTCAAAAGTCCAGTGAAGTACATATAATCCTTTGTTTCATTAACCTGCAAAACTTATGCATCTATATCCCGGCCTAGTTGAGCTCAATGGGTCAAAATGGATGGCCTACGATAAGTGAATTATATGGCTTGGTACCTATATAACCCAACTCTCCTCCCCCTTCCTGAATAAAAGATTGTAGAAGAACAACTACTTCGACAGAAAGACAACTTAAATCATTAGCCAGATATCTTTATCCTTAGCCAGATATCTTTATCCTTAGCCAGATCTCTTCATCCTTAGCAAAGTCTCGTCAATCTTGAGCAAAGTCTCTTTATCCTTAGCGAAATCTTTTCATCCTTAGCCAAGTCTCTTCAATCCTTAGCCAGGTCTCGTCAATCTTTAGCAAAATCTCTTCATCCTGAGCCAAATCTCTTCATCTTTAGCCAAGTCTTTGATAATGACTGGATTACCTGACCGAACAGAGCGCGTGGATGAGCTCATCGGTTTTCGTGTGGAATGTCACGAGCAATCCATCAACACGCACAGTGGCAGAAGACACCAGAACATCATTAACCAACATCGAATCAACAATGGGAATATACTTCCTCGCGGTAGTATATCGGATAGCAACGACTCCTTCCTAGGCTTGGCCAACAAGCATCTAGCCTGGCAACCTGTTAAGACCCCGTTCGTCTCGTTCTTCCGATCTTGGGAGAGAACTCTGAAATGGCGGGAAGACCTTATCAGAAAAGGAGGGGAAGAGATTGTCATCATCGTGGTTTGGTTGAAAGACCACCCCCGCGTTTACGATGCGTACGCTATCGCAGAACGACTCAGGTACCCTCCAGGCCGAACCACAGGCCGAACCACAGCAGACGACAGCAGACGAAGAATCCTTGCGAACCACAAAGATGAACTCCTTGTTGTAGGCGGCATCAACTACTACGAG
Source organism: Fusarium verrucosum (assembly GCA_013623715.1). NCBI lineage: Eukaryota > Fungi > Ascomycota > Sordariomycetes > Hypocreales > Nectriaceae > Fusarium > Fusarium verrucosum. The sequence continues at coordinate 41,546 of JABFFJ010000213.1, forward strand.
AATAGGATACTTGCCTGCCTTTGGGGCAAGAGTCCCAACATTGAAAAGCCATATATATCGCCAGATTTCAATGAGCACTATGGACTCCACCCCTCCAAGGGGATTCCCGAGGGGGTTGTGCCAATAGACAGCCTCGACGAAGATCCGAGTGTTACTGTAAGACTAGGATGCGAGATACTCCGCTGTACTCGTGCCTGGAATGATGTGCAGCTCTGCGTGTTGGTCCTCGCGATGTGCGGGTGCAGTGTTGAGATGAGTCAATCGGGCGTTAATACAACTATTAAGGCCAAAGGATGGTTCTTCAATAGTCGGAAACGCCGTGTGAACGGCATATGTGAATACGAATTCAAGCAATAGGATAGTTTGGCTGAGTGTTTCAAGGTGACCGAACACGAAGGTGGAGGGAAGCCCGAATGAAGGATATAGCGGCAGATGTCTATCATCAATGATGAGAACGTGGTGTCGTGAGAAGGACCATGCCAATTGTACAGAGGATGAAATAGACGAGAGTAAATGAATATAGACGAGAGTAGATGAATATGGACGATATCGTTTATTATGACATTCGTTCGGTTATGGTAATGCCATCGTGAGAGATTAAGATAATAAGGTAAAGATTGACCATGCCTTTTAGGTCCCTTTTAGCTAATTTAGGCTGTGAATTAGCTAATATAGGAACAAGAATGTAACAAATCCTAAAAGTTATAATTTCTTAGGAAAAGGTAGTACAGGGCGTGGCATATCGATTTCAAGACCACGCCTTATGGATCGCTTTTACCTGATTTTAGCTAAGACTATAATATTAATATTAAAAGTTATGATTTCTTAGGGAAAGGGTATCTGCAGGATGTGGTCAATTGTTGAAGTTAATACGGTATATCATGAAATATATCTTTCAACAGGTTACATAGTATCTATTACTAACTTGATAGTGCAGTCAAGTGCCGAGACTGACCACACAAACGAGCTAGATAATTAAAGACTCGATTATTGGCTGGCTAAAGACTCTTTCTACTCGGCATTAGACCTCCGTTGAGAACCGTTGAGATGACATGTTGATGCTGTCATGGCCGGTTAAAAGCCGCGTCCAGTGGAACTATGAGGACCCCCACCTCGAAGTATATTCGCATCCCAAGAGTTTGTCTGTATTTTTCTCAGTTGTCTTTTATGAGGGACTTTATTTTGTGAATTTGAGATGCTCTGGCTGATTAGACATGGATTGAAGACCAATTGAACTCACTGAGTTGGCATCATGATACATGCATGATATGATGGAGGCATGCTCATGATGTTCAACCCCTCCACCCACAACATGTCGGCAGATCATCTTGACCAGACAAGAGATCCACACACCTACAGTAGGTAATATAATGTAATACTCGGCATTGCATTCTGTTGGCCAGCATCACCCGCTGTGACTCCGTCATGATATCAACGAGTTTACCCCTCATCTGCGGGCATAAAAAGGTCGTCGCTGTCCCATTCTCAACTCTTCTTTCTTTCTCTTCTTCATCAACCCATTGATTCGATTCAAACACTCGAAAAAGATCAAAGGTTTGTATCCAAGATGTACTCAAGTTCTGGTCTAACATATCTGGTATACTAGATATTACCACTCCAAGTACGGCCTCCGAGGACTAGCATAGCAGCCATGGAGCCTTTCAGCGGTAGTCTTGTCCAGACCTGATTGGGACCTCTCAGGTAAAGTATCATGCATGAGCCGGTGCCCATCCTTCTTTTGTTCATACACAGTAGCCTGAGTTATCACCACCATGATACACTCAGGCACTGGCCTGAACAGGAGGAGGATGTGGCTGAGATTATACGGCAAAACTTGATCTGGATAATACCAGCGAAAGGATCATGTCCTCCTCCCTATTGACCACCAGTCTCTAACAACCACAGGCCCAAAATGTCTCCCCCTGCTGCTATTTCTCCCCCCACCCGCTCTGCCGAGCTTGCCACACCCACCAAGCTGCCTGTCCACGCGGGCAAGAACCTCAACACCCAGACCATTGAGGAGATGCTCGGTCAGTGGGATGACTTCAAGTTTGCTCCCATCCGTGAAAGTCAGGTCTCCCGCGCCATGACTCGTCGCTACTTCCAGGACCTCGACAACTATGCCGAGTCTGACATTGTCATCATCGGTGCTGGCTCCTGCGGTCTCAGCGCTGCCTACATCCTCGGCAAGAAGCGTCCTGATCTCAAGATTGCCATCATTGAGGCCTCTGTGTCTCCTGGTGGTGGTGCTTGGCTCGGTGGACAACTCTTCTCTGCCATGGTCATGCGTAAGCCTGCTGATGCTTTCCTCCGTGAGGTTGGTGTTCCCTACGAGGACGAGGGCAACTACGTTGTCGTCAAGCACGCAGCCCTTTTCACCTCGACCATCATGTCCAAGGTGCTTCAGATGCCCAACATCAAGCTCTTCAACGCCACCTGTGTTGAGGATCTCATCACTCGACCTTCTGAGGAGGGCGTGCGCATTGCTGGTGTTGTCACCAACTGGACTCTTGTGTCTATGCACCACGATGACCAGTCTTGCATGGACCCCAACACCATCAACGCTCCTTTGATCATCTCCACCACTGGCCACGACGGCCCCATGGGAGCTTTCTCTGTCAAGCGCCTTGTCAGCATGCAGCGTATTGAGAAGCTTGGTGGTATGCGCGGTCTCGACATGAACATCGCTGAGGACGCCATCGTCAAGGGCACTCGTGAGATTGTCCCTGGTCTGATTGTTGGTGGAATGGAACTTTCCGAGGTTGACGGTGCCAACCGAATGGGTACGTTGCTGTATTGTGCGTCGAATAACTGAATTCCTTCTAACATGTACCAGGCCCTACCTTTGGTGCTATGGCCCTGAGCGGTCTCAAGGCTGCCGAGGAAGCTCTCAACATCTTTGACACTCGCAAGAAGCAGAACCATCTGTAAATGCGAATGAAGAAATAAGGATAAGAATACAAAATGGAACACGTGGATTCAGGATCCAGGACTGCCCTAGTCTTTCATTCGGGGCATGGAGCCTTGTCATTCCTTTAGTATGACTGAAATTGTAAGGTCAAGGGAAGGTCAAGAAGTCAATGAAAGAGACTTCAATTAGGAAATACTGAATAAGAACCACCGCTCGCTCTGCTATTATCAAAAACTATACATGCTATCGTGATCATGACACTCGTGACTCCCAACTGCATCCATCGGCAACCTCATCACTTCTTCTCCTCCACAACCTCAGTCACCCCAGTTGTCTCCTTAGATTCTGTATCAGTCGGAGGAAACTTCATCCCTCTATTAACATCATTTGGTGCTGCACTGGGACCCCAGCCTCCAAACCCATCACCTATAGCTACTCCTCCCAGGCCAGAAATCGGACCAGCTGTTATGCTCCCCGCAAGTTGATTCTTTCCGACGCCGGGCTGACTGTCAGCCCACGTGTTGAGCTCATCACGAGTCTTGCCCGTGTACTTGAGTATGTCATCGTCGCTAAGTGGTACGCTCTTCTTGCCGGCTTGGAAGCGTTCATAGAGTGTCTTCTCTTTGTTCTCTTCAGGGCCTGATGATGATGAGTTGCCCATGGTGGTACAGGGTTGCCGAGATATTAAATTGGGTTGTGTTAAAAATTATGAGTGAGGTAGAAACTATGACAGATAGTGAGCTTTCAGAACGTATTTATAGAATGGTCATCCATGGGAAGCTGTGCTGTAAGAGCTGAAAGCCTAGTGTCACAAGGCGCACAGCTTATACATATAAGCAGGGCGACAGACAGTATCAGCCACACACACACACCCACCCTCTATCGTCTTCCCTCTTCAGAATCTGAACATCCACAAGGCACACAAACTAAGGTGAAGTATGGCAGAACTTGGTCAGGTGATAGGTTTTACTGAACACCAACTTATTTCTGTTGCAGCACACAGCAACAACTACTCTTACACAAGGAGGGTAATCTGTGGCTGATATGGACCCCAAGAATACAATATGTCGTATGATTACACTACCAGATACCAATATCTCCATCTGTCCCAACTATAGTTCATTCACCATTACTTCAGATACTCCCTCTTCCCAACCCTCTCACAAAGCTCCTTCAAGACACCACTCAGCCACTCATAATCCTCAATGCCCAAATAAACCTGCGCACTCGTCCTGATCCAAAACCGACCCTCATGCAAAAACAGCGACACGAACGTCTTGTAATCACTAATAAGAGTTTTCAGAAACCACTGAAACGCCGTCTGCGTCTCCTCCGCAGAGACAACAACCTCACCCTCCTTACCCTCAACGCTCCACAGCGGCAACGCAATGTTAGCCATGCCGCAGTTTCGCATCGTCCCCGTGCTGTTCTCCATGTATGTCGTGCCGAGTTTCTCAGCTACGAGTTCACTGCCTTTCTTGTTCAAGTCCCAGATATACTCCAAGATGGCATCCTCGCCGCCTAGGACCTCCTCTCGCCACTTGATAGCGTCCTTGACGCACAGATACGGCGAGTTGTCCACTGTGCCGACAAACTCAAAATTGGATACAAACGCTGATTTGGAGCTGGGAGGCAGCGGCGTGATGCGCTTCACCAGCCGGGGCTGGTAGCCGTGGCTCGTTGCCAGCGTCGTGGGGAGGAGGTCCTGGTTGCGAAGGGGCACGTAGAAGACGGCGCATCCGCGTGGGACGTGAAGCCATTTATGGCAGTTTGACGTGAAGAAGTCTGGATCGGCGGCGGTGAGGTCCAGCTTGACCATGCCGATTCCCTGAGCGCCATCGACCATGCTCAGTACGTTGAGGCGGCGACACGTCTTGACCATTTCTTCCCAGGGAAAGACAACACCTGGACGAGAAGAGACAACGTCAAACGTACAGATGCGGGCACGTTTACCCTCAGCCTCGATATTCTTGACGGTGTCTTCAAACTTCCTGATGATTTCATCGTCGTCGATAGGGTAAGTAATCTGAATCTCACGATGGGTTACGTTGCCGTCGTAGTAATCAACAAGGTAATCTGCAACCTTGCCGCAAGCTTCGTAGACGGTAGAGAAGCTGATTATGACGTCTTTTCCATCTTTGTTCCATTTTATGTTTCGAAAGACAGTGTTTACGCCGATGGTGGCGTTATTGACGAAGACAACCGTGTCTACTGGGGCATTGAGAATCTTTGCAACCGCAGCTCGACTCTCATCAAGCATCTTGGGGTATTCATAGCGAATGAACGGATCAGGACGAGCCTCACTAAGAATTGTTAGGTGAAGGGATCATGGCTAGGAACTCAAGATATAGTTACCTTGCGTCCTGATACTCGCGGAATTTTGTCTGAACGGCTTTGGGATAAGTGCCGAAAGAGCCTGTAATCAATGTCAGCTCTAGTTCTCTAACCAATTGGACTCTTGCTCACCGTGGTTAAGATTCCTCCATTCCGGGTCAAGCAGAAACTCTCTCTTGATAGAGTTTCCAAAGACTGAGGTGTTAGTCTTGCCCCGTATAGGAAGCTGTTGAGAGGACCCTTGGCCGATGGAGCCCATGATGATGATGATGATATATAAATATGGTTTGTTAACGAATGATACAATACTCAACCCATTTGGCAGAGTTAATAAAGAAAGGGTTTTGAACGATATCTTATAGTTTCTCAGCCAAGCCTCTCATGAGTCAATTGATATGTATGAACTGTCTAGCTGCATCTCAATACCCCACATCTTCAACGTCACGTCAACGGTCAACGACGCCCTTACCTAGATCCGAGGCTGGACGCCGTGGATACCCACATCAGGGCGTGATAGGGCGCTTTTCGGTGAGTAACAGGAGGAGTCACTGACACTTCTCAACACCAGTTACACGAAATATTGAACTGAACGAGGGTCCCCCATTTCTCAAGAGTCATATTGCGTCCGCCGATTGCGGAGCTTAATTATTTAGCATCAGATGAGAGCCTTGGAAAAAGAAATGCAACTTTCATTCATTCAATCAATCAATGTAGCATAGTATAGTATAATACTAACTTGGCTGGATCTGCCATCTCCCAAACGCCCCGTCATGAATGTTCGCTCCTAGGAATCTAAACCCAGATGTTTCAACACATCTGCGACTGTCGGTGCGTCATAAAATAAAGAAAACCCATCTATATATATATATCCTATGAGAATAGCTCGGCTGAGGATTGCTAGACTCGCTCATTTGTTCAGCCTTGCCGATGACCGCGTTTGCACCCCCCTATACTCTGGTATAATGAAGCCCTTGGGCGGTGCCGCTTGACTTAGTCCTGCCAATGCCATGGCTGCCTCCGTCTCGGCTGAGGAGCGACTCGGACCCGGCTTAATAACATAGGGCATGTAAAAGTCAGGCGCCTTTTCTGACGGAAACACAGGTGTGGAACTGCGCGTGTGCGATCGCGTGTTATGCGAAACTGGAATCAACGGCACAGTGTGATGCATCTCAGGGGAGATAGATTGCAGACGTCCCGTCTCTGAGTATGGTTTGGGGGTAGCCGGCATCGTAGGCTCCATCGTCGCTAATCGCTCAAAAGGTGCAATATCGCGGGGCGTCGATGGCTGCGGTTTCAACGGAGGCAACTGCAGCGAACCTTCAGGCTCTATAATTCGATGAGGTGCTTGTCGTCTGTTTGATCCGGGATAGGGCACTTCCTCGCCATCAATCCGCTTGCGCTTGCGAACCCGTGCCCCCGACTTTACAGAATCCACGATTGAGCTCGGGGAAGCCATCCTTTCGGGTGTAGCAATGTGACTCAGCGGGAAAAGGTGGTTCTCTGTCATGATGGGCGGAGCTGTCTCGGCACTGCGCAGCATTCGGCCATGGTTTGGATTTAGTGTTGAAGGGGGTATCTTGGACCGCTCCAGAACACCAGGCGCAGACTTGCGAGACCGTTGAGCTCTGGTTCTGTTTCCGATTCTGACAGGCTTGCTTTGCGGGGGCTCCAGCGGCGTCTGCGTAGGTGGGAGAATTTCCGTTGTTGCTGCGACAATGGCTGGCGATATCGACGCTAATGCTTCGAGGGGATCGTATCCGGTTATCCTGTGTAAATCCTTCATTATCTTTGGGACCCAGTGCGCCGCCGTGGCCTTTGTATCACGCAAGGCAACTGGATAGGCAGCTGGGCGTTTGTGAAGAGGCTCTGGTGGTTGCCAGAGCTTGGGAATCTTTTCCTGCAAGTCAGAAACCCAAGCATCGCAGTCCCACTCGACCCAATAGTCGATGGTGTCGCCCCAAGAGCTCTCTGGAGGTTTGGTGTAGTTGACAAAGACAACTTTCCCACCCTTTGCGTGGACTGCTTTTGCAAACTCTCTGACCATCACTTTCAACCCATGGACCCGCAGGCTGGTTCCGAGGATGAGGAGAAGATCAGGACACAGAGCCAAGTCGTGTGTGACAATGGGACTGATCAGATGGGCATTGGGGTGCTCTTCGCCGTAAAGCACAATATCCGGCCTCAATTTGCCGACGCCCAAAGCTCGCTTCCCCCGTTCTTCTCGAGCAACCGTTGCGCCTACACAGTGAGGACATTCGGGCTGGTGACCCGACATTGTTTCCAGCTGGCGACCGTCATCATCCCATGAGCACACTCGGCCACAGAGGAAACATCGCAGACGCTCCAACGATCCGTGTAGGAAAACACATTCCACTCCTGATTTTGGGAGGTCACGGCGGAGGTTTCTCATTGCGGTTTTGGCTTCGTCGGCTGCGCATTGATCGGATTCGGCTTGAGACAAAGGTATTGTGGTATCGAGTTTCGACTGACTGGATTGTGATTGTTGTTGGCCAGCCTCATTATCCGACGACTGCTGCGACCTGTCTGGAGAGTTTGTATCGGCCATGGCGTTTACTTCATCGACCATCCTGTTGAGCTGCTTCAAATTGGCAGTCGACTTTCTTGAAAAGCGCCCACGGCTTCCGGGTCCATCGTTCAGGCATGTTGATAGTCCAACCTTTTCTTCAATCTGGTCGATATTTTGAGTGTAGCAACGAACAAGCTTCCCACGGTCTCTCAGATGGCTGATGAAACGATGTGAGCTTGTGGGCTCTACATCTCTAACTTTCTGTCGGAGAGTGGTTGCAAATGTGTAGAAGACGGACGTGCGAAGAGGATCCGACCATATCGACGCGTCAAACATGTCCTTTCCCTTCATATTTGGCAGTGTATTCTTCCCCGAGCCAAAACTGGCTTGCGACATGCTGATTGGGTTTGAAGGCGGGGTATCATCAACCTCTGACGGTGACGTGCTGCTACGTCGGCTGGGACCGTCCTCTGAGGGCGTGCTGGAAGAGAAGGGTTCGAAGAGAATAGGAGGAGGAGATGATAGTGGTGATGAGCTTGGTGGAATTGTAGTGTCGTTCAGGTGGCTGGATCGCGTCTGTTGTCGAAAGGCGGGTGGTGGGATATTTAAATCCAAATCCACCGACAAGGAATCCTCGGGCGGAGGTGAGGATAGAGGAGAAGTCGGAGGTTGTGCGACAGCTATGGTTGACCGTGTCGTCCTGGGGCAGGACACGGGTATCTCGTCTGAAGCGTCTTGTTGCTCTTGATCGTCTTCGGGGTCCCCTTCGACCTGGATCGTGTCTGCAACCTTTTCGTCTTCTGGCTCGGGGTCGTCTTCTAGCTGAACTTGTATTTCGTCCTTTAATTCGCTCAAGTCTTCTTTGATCTTGGGAGACGCATCGCGTAATAGCTTTCGTCGTTTAGCCGGTCGGATGTCCAAGTCGGCAGATTTATTATCGTCGCTCGAGCTTTCGGTCAGACGCGCCTGTTGCGCCGCCGCGTCGAATTGAGCACTGATTAAAGAGTAGAGACCGTTTTCAGAACGAAAGTCCTAGAGAAATTAGCCATCGTGCCAGCAATCGGATGCACCAACGCGTCAGTCACCGCAAAGCGCATGCATGCTGGTAACCGCTATTGGGAGAGAGAGCTCACAGGAATGCCGGAATTTGTGCTGATGCCAGCACCGGTCACGACAATGACCTTTCGCGCCTTTAGTAATCCATTGGCAATATCCTGCAGGTCGTCATGAGAGCTTGGAGAAACGTGTGTGGTCGGCATTGTGCGAGGTAGATGGTGCGGTCGGCCGCGTCGCGATACAATGAAAGGCGGGTCTAAGCCGCGATCGCGTGAAGCCGACGATGAGGTTCACTGAGTTATAATCTTTTCAATCGAGCGAAATATATCGTCATTGTGGTACGGATGCTCTGTATGCGTGCGGTTGGTCGATTTGGGTCGAGGAACGTGTATCTATAAGGTTGTGGTGTGAGGTTGAAGTTCACTTAACGGGCATGGCAAGGTTGAATGTAGCAGGCGAGTGATACATGCTATGTGCACTCGGAGTTAAAAATAGGTAAATAAGACAGACCCTCTCAACCGCCTCTAGCTAGCGGCCCGTCTCCAACGCCAGTGGGTCAAAGGTTCGCAAAGAGCACTGCACCATAACCTAATTCTTTACTGTTGGTACTTTAGGTTATGAGAAGCTTACATTACCTACTACCTACATATCTTATGATAAACTACTCCTTATCTTAATAGAAATGAATTCCTTAGCCACAATCTTCTCATTTAACGAGAATCTTTGGTCCTGTGTACATTCATTCATTCATTCACTCATGCATATTAAGGCTCAGTATTCGCGGAATTTGTATGATTGATCAATCGTCTGTCTGACAGAGCCTCGCACGCACGCACTCATTGATCCGATCCATTCAGTCAAATGCGTAGAAACTCCCATCGTTGCCATCGTGATTTCTCTCCACAAGTCATCCGTCGTGGCCATATCTGATTTCCAGTGCATCTGATCCAGCTCCTTCATACAAGAAGTACAAAAATAAGAAGGGGGAAAAACCTAGCATCGATTATCGCGAAACCCAGTCCCGACCCAAGATAAAAGCAGGTCGTCGAATCTTTTTACTCAGACGCCGTCCCCTAGAACATGGCGCATGTTTCATTTGGTTTGGTTTAGGTTGTATATGGCCCCCTGAAGAGCTCGTTCAAGTCTCGGTTTTGAGGCGATCCTACCATGCTCACTAAACGCAAAGCCCGCCGCATGCATGCTGTGAGTGAAGGCAGAATAGAACCCCTGTTGCTATAAAGGGAAGTGAAGAAACAGAAAAACAAACAAGTATTGCGTGCTTGACGTGTGCGAAAGAAGCAAATGCCAACACGATTGAGAAAGTCTGCAGTATATGACATGCAGACACTATATGTGTAAGGTCGTTCCAAGATATGCTGAGTCGGCATCCATCGGAATGCTAAGCATCTCTATGTACCGGAAGAACAAAGACCCATGCATGCATGCATCAGCAGAGTAGGGAGTAAACACAAGATGCTCTGCTAGTATTATGTAGTAGAATTGCTTTGCTTTAGTGTGATATCATGCAGCGGGTCTCAGTTGTCCTCCACCAGCTTTTGCTGCTTTCCTAAGCAGCCAATGAAGCAGGATTGTTTGGGCTTCGGTTCCAGTCAGAACCTCGACCACGGTAACTGCCGCGGCCTCCTCGGCTTGAGTTTGTCGACGGATGCTCGCCTCGCGAACTTGACACATCTCGTTTGCCTCCTCGCCGTTCATAGCCAGAGCCGCGGTGTCTGGGAGGGCGTCCTTGCGAGCCTCGACCCCCTCGGGTAGCTGAGAAGGGGATGATGACAATCCTGGGCTCCTCCATGCGAGGGAACATGATTCTCATAGCGTTACCGCCGCCAGCGACGTCGGCAGGGAAGTAGTAAGGCTCCATGACAGTTGGCTGAATCGCGAACTTCTTGGGGAGAGGCTTGTTCTGTGCCAATGCCGGCTGCCAAGCAGCTTCGGGTGCCTTGTGTGGTAGTCGAATCTGAGGAAGTGATCCCATTTCCTGTTCCTCAAAACACTCCTCAGCCATAGGTTTCGTGATAGGCGACGAACGGCCGTTGCCGGAGAGTGCTGAGGGTGCACCTGAATTATTATTTCCGGGTAGAGAAACTGTCGCAGAATCGTGATGGGCAACTTGGTCCAAAGCACTCTTACTTGCTGGGTCGACACCAATTGACCTCTGAGGCGGCGATCTTGAGCTACCAAGCAAGCTGTTGATTCGGTTCTGCCACTTCTCTTGTGACGTCTCCCCGGCTGTCAGCGGTGCACGATTAGGGCTCACAGGACCCCGAGCAACATCCTTAAAGGAAGGCGGATGAGCCCACCCGAACTGCGCGCGGTTTGAGGGAGGCTGTGATGCTACCATAGACGGGGGTAACTTCACAACCGGGTGAGGTTTTGGCAGTGACACATGAGGCTTCTCAGCATCCCCCTCATAAGCTGGGTGGCCTTCCATAGTGGGGGGTGGGGGTGTTGGCGACTTGGATCGTGACGGCTCATTTTCGTTGATTCTGTCATATGAGTCTCTCGCGGGGAAGAAGCGCGATGTACGGCTCTGTGAAGTTCCGGCCTGAGGTGGAACACCGCCTCCTACCACCCCGACGTTAGTTGGATCCTCCTTGGCTGGTGCTTCTTGGGGGGCGACAGATCGTCGTGTACCATCACCGGGAGCATGGACCTGGCGCCAAGTGTCTTTAATGACAGGCTGGGCATCCTCAAGGCTGATACCGCGTTCTTCAAGTAGGCGATCGCGTTCAATCCGCTCTGCTAGTCGGCTAGCACTCAGCTGCTTATCTTTCTCGCCAACAGCACTGATCCATTTGCTTGCCACATCAGATCCCGCCGCAGGGTGACCAGAAGAGCCGTATCGTGAAGGTCCGGAACCGATTGGCGCTGGAGGTTGAGGTCGACCATGAGAAGGTTGTCGCGCGATATTCGGGGGGGCGATAGGCGACGGACCCTTGTTTCCTTGAGAACCCGAGCGGTTGTCTAGTGGTGCGCGTCCGATATCCGTGTTGAATGTACCGTTGCCGAGGCCTCGGTCGTTATTCGGGGATCCCCACACGTTGCGAACCGCTGGCTGTGATCCTGTACCCCAGGTTGACGCAGCTCGGTCCTGTCGTGAGGCCGCAGCCGCTCCCCAAAGCTCACTAGGCTTGGCTTCCTGGCTGTGTGATACGCGCCTGGCAGCTGGTACCATACCCTGAGTGTCCTGTGGCTGTCTAGATTGTGAAGCAGTCGCTGAGTGATCACCATCCTGCTGGGGTTGTGATGGAAGTTGACTTGCTGCACCACTATGATCTCGTTGTTGGATATGTGTGGGGTGTGCAGCATCATCAGGCTTTTCTGCAGGCTCCTTCTTCTCTGTCTTCTTCTCTGGCGCCGGCCCCATGGCATCCAACTTCTTTTGGATGCGTTCCCTACGTTCAGCTTCCTCGCGTGCTTCTTCTTCCTGTCGTCGTTTCCTAGCTAACTCGACACGTTCTCGCATGAGCTTCTTCTGATACTCAACCTCGTCGCCAGCGGGTTGAAGTGGAGGGGGTGGACCAGCAACCTGCTCTGGAAGAGGCCCGGTGTGGTGTGGTTGCGCAAAGGTTGTATTAGGGGAAGCACGAGGGGGCATCCAATTAGAGTGGTGGTGGCCCCTTTGCGGACCATGTGCTGAGGCTGAGAGGTTGGGCGACACAGGGATATCAACGGAGCCAACGAAAGACGGCCTGCGACCTTCATGCAGCTCAGGAGGAGGAAGTGGTCCGTCAACTCCCTTGTTCATCCGTTGCATATATGAACCGCTTCCACCGCTAACATTTGATGATCCTCTTCGTCTTCCAAAAGGAGCTTCCTGGGACATCCTGTTGGTCTGGAACGCACCGGAGGGCTCAGCTGGATAATCCGGTTGGGGTGGTCGCTGTAATAGAGATGGATGATGTCTGGGGTGTTGTTCCATTCGCATCGAGCTACGTCGGTTGTCATGCACAGGTTCATAACGTCCAGAGTGTGAGTTATACAGTTCCCGGTTTCCATGAGACGAACCGTCTCTCCAAGCAGAGCGATTAAAGTCATCGGCTGCGATCTCCTTGAGGGGAGGTGGAGTCATGCCCTTGTTGAACGGTGGTCTAGCAAGATTGGCATGTTCGGTAATGGGAGAAGCTCTCTCGACTGGAGGTAGAGTCGCCCATGGGGATTTGGCTGGTGCCGGAGGGGCTGGAGGTTTGGCAACGAGAGTTGGCTTTTCCTGGGAACCACTCTTCAAAACCAGACCCTTGCCTTGGGCAAGATTACTCGATTTTGTCATCGGGGAGCTCACCGAAATAGGCGGCGCTGGGGACCGCGGCTTATCGAGGGTCTTTCCCTTAGATGCAACAGAGCCATTATCGGAGGCCGGCGGTGGATGTTCGTCAGGGTGAGGAAGGGTCGTCTTCGTTCCATCCCCCCAGGTGATGGCCTCAGGAGCCCAGTCATCGTCATCATCGTCGATGTCTGCCCATTTGTTTTGTCCCTGTGCATCCTCTTCGTTCAAGCGGCTGGCCATATGAATTCCATACTTTTTTAATTCCTCATCGGTGAACTTTTTGGGTTCAGGTGGGGGTACGGCTATAAAATCAGTCAGTCAGTCAGTCAGTACATCAAAGGGGAACCCATTCCGGGAAACTTCACATACGTCGGTTCTTGTTCCAAACCACGTTTGCATCAGGCGCACTGCCAGGCTTCCCTCCGTTCACACCACCAGAAAACCTAGGCGATGAATCGCGGGTGCTGCTACCAGTCTTTGCTATAAGTCGAGGTCTCGAGGCAGACAGGGTTGCCGAGGTCGTCGGCGGAGTACTGGAACCCGTAGGTTGTTTCTCGGCGGCCTTGGTTGCAGCGCTGTTGGCGCTCGCCTTCGCTGCGAGGAAGGTTTTATTAACAGAGACAGCCTTGAATGTAGCAGGCTTCTTGACCGTGGAGCCTGCGCGGCCATGTCCTTTGTCTCCATCCTTGCTCTTTGAACCATCTGCACGCGATGCCTCCGTATCTGAACCTCCGCTGGCACTAGCATCAGCAGAAGTAAGTTGATCTTCGACGCTCGTTATGCGCTTGTTCTCTATGTCGTCGTTGCCGGCACTGCCATTCAAATTCGAGCGGACGGAGTCGACATTGTGAGCGTCGGGCGACTAAGTTCATGAGAAAGTATGTTAGTAAGGCCAGCTCCAGGAACTCGGTTAACTGCAGCAGTCGGCTCAAATAAGCAACAAACTGAACGGTAATATGCATCTCGCCGGAACAAAACGATCGAAATTTCTCTATATTACCACCAGGAAAGATGAAACGTACAGGCTGGGACTGAGAGGCAGTGGCATCGGCAGCTTTGTCAACGGCAGCCTCTGTTGCCATCATACGTCTTAAAAATGCGCCGGTCGTGGGGTAAGCGAAAGAAGCCCTCAAAGCGAGTTTCTCCGCCTAGTCTCGTCGTTTTTCGGTCGGACTAGAGTTTAGAGGTGGACGGAACGTCGAACGAATCTCGAAGTTGGAGGATCGATCAGTTGCGACACGGCGCGGGGCGGGGAGGGCGAAAGAGATCAGTTATCGGGAACGGGGTTAAGGGGATATTTCGGATGAAGCTGTTCGTTCGTTGCAAGTATCTGATACGATGCTCGATCCAAGAGTCGCGGGGTGGAATGAGGAGGGAAAATCACCAAGTGCAAGAGGTGTTGCGAGGTGTAAGGTGACGGGAGGTCTTGATGTACGGAGTAACTGCGGCTGATGGCGTTGGTGATGTGGAAGGCCAGACTTTCAGCGACCTGGGGCTGTGATAGGTTTAGCGGCCAAACAACAATGGGCTGGGATTGGTTGTGTACGTACCTGGCCCCTGACAGACAGTGGCAGGGCTGTCGGGTCAGGCTCCAGCTGCCAGCTCCAAAGCCCTGTAGCTTGGTCTTTTTCAGGGCTTCTATGGGTTGTCAGCATGGAGCCGAATGACTCTATCGGCCACCCAGACGATCAGGAGAATCTGATCTGATCTAATTTTGGACCAACGACGCTGGTGAGTGACACTTCATGATAGTCACGTTATAGCCACTGTACATCTTGACTCGAAGTTATGAAAGCTAATTAGAAACACTAATAAACTCAGGTACCTTGAACAATAGCTAATCACTGGGAGGTATAGAATCGGTATAGTGACGCTTCATTTTGCAAATAATGAATGTCAAACGTCATGTGGCATTTCCATAACTTCAAACTGATTATTACCTGAGAAGTCAATAGTTTTGTTGGGTTTTCATATCTGACCAAGCTCAGATACTTGGTACCCAACAACTTACAACAAACAGCTAAGGCCGTAGTGCAACTGAAGCCAAATATCAGAGAACAAATTCAGCAAAAAGATATAAGAAGTCATTCATTTAGGCAAGTATCCTAAAAATTAATACCTACCTAGATAGGTAGTCTAGACTTATTATATCTTAAAGCAGTTACCTAAAGGTTTAGGTAGATTATGGGATAAGTTCCAGTTCTCTTTAGCAAGGACCTTTTGGTCCTGCCTTTGAAGTAAAGCTTGAATTCAGTTCGCCTAGATCCTCAATCCTGGCATCATACACTCACACGGCAGAGGCTTTCGCCTAGGAGAAACAGAACAACGTGAAACCGTAGAACAGGACATAACCAAAAATGTGATGGCAGTGTCACATCACTTGCTTGTTAGAGATACATAGGGACGCCAAGGCGTGTGCTCGACCGCGAAGTTTCCGGAGTTTATATGTACACGATCCCTGCTCCCTCTCACACAATGATCCATCTAAGGTATCTAAATGCCACTCTAGCTTAGTGGGCGTTGTTCTTGTGGTGACCTAGGTGATTCATTCGTCAGCAAACAATAGCTCCCCTCAGCTCCGTGATGGAGATACTTACGAAGGTGGAAGTAGTAGTTCTGGGCGTAACCGATGCCGACAAGGAAGACAATCAGGTGAATGATAGCTGTACCAGTATCACAGTCAGAATCCAACAATCATATCCAGCCGAGAGAGAGGGTGTCCGTACGCTTGCCAGTAGGGTTCTTGCCGAAGTGCTTAGCCTGGTATCGGCCGAGGAGGCCCTTGGGCTGGACCTCGGGGGCGGCACCTCGGGGAAGCTTCTCGTAGAAGCTGACAACGCGCTGCATGCGGATAGCATCGGGAGCAGCGCCAATGGCCTGTGGTGAATCGAACTCTGTCAGCCTTCCAAATCTCCATCATGGCGGATTTTCCCTCCATCGATCGGCCGCCCATAAAAAGTCCTCATCCATCGAAAATCGCCGGGATCGAAAACGAAGCTCCAGGGGACAATAGTATCATCGTGTTCTGCGTACCTTGGGAGAAGCGACCTGTTTTTTAAAAGCCCGGTGTTAGCAACGGAATCAATCGGAGCAGCGGGCGTTTGCGCCCATAACCGAAGGGGCTCTCTATCTCTCTCACCTTGGGGGGAATGAGCGTCGAGAGCGCTCGGCGGGTGACGAAGCTCATGATGTCGGTATTTCGGTAGGTTCGAGACTCGAGAATTGGTCAATTGCCGCGATGGTCCGTCGAGGGTCTGCGTGACGCTCAATTGCAAGTTTGGAGGTTCTTTCGAGATGGATGGATTGGTCCCGCCCGCCCAGTTCAGGTTCTTGCCGAAAAGCACTCGTTCCGCGACTTCGGCAAAACCACTGATCCGCTCCACCCAATCAGCACCACGACATTCAAGCTTGCTTCAACCTCAGAATATCGCCGCAGCCCACCATCACTCACTCTAGAAACGACACGCCCATATCGTCAATTGAAAGCCACCGCCTTGCACCATGGCCGCCCTCCGATCTCAGAGTGCGGTTCGTATGCTGCGAAGCGCTGCTGCGCCCCGAGTCGCCCTCTCCGCCGCCCCCCGACGATTCCAGAGCAGCGTCACCCAGGCCAGCGGCACCATCACTGGTCCCGTTACCAACGAACCCGACTACAATATCCAGTCTGACAAGGCTACCTCGTACGACTCCTCAACATGCGATTGAATATTGGCAAGATGGAATGAATGCCTGTGCTGACCGAATGCCAGCACCTATACTCCCGTCCCTCGATCCGTCCAGGATGGCAGCGAAGAGATCCTTCCCGCCGCCGTCATCTCAGGCGCTCCTATGGAGCTCCAGGCCCGAACAGTTCGGTTCGTACTTCCATATGGAAACTGAAAGTTTCGCTATATGCATTGGTAACTGACAACAACCACAGCATCTACCAGGAGGCCAAGCCCGCGACTCAATCCGGTGATTGGCGCGGCCGACGCTGGCGAATGGACTGGGATATCCTCCCCAAGGGACACCGATGGGAGAACCCTTTGATCGGATGGCAATCTTCCGGTGATTTTATGCAGGGCACCCACATCAACTTCGAGAGCAAGGAGGATGCCATCCACTTTGCTGAGAAGCAGGGCTACGAGTACTTTGTTCAGGAGCCCAACTCTCGCAAGTTTGCTCCCAAGGCCTATGCCAACAACTTCCTGTATTCTGCCAGGAAGCTCAAGCATATCAGGACGAAATAGATGGCTGGGACAACCCGGCTCCCATGTAAATATGTTTTTAAAGCTTCATTTTTGTTAGTGTTTCCGAGATCAAAAAGACAAGATCTACGTTACTAGCCGAGGTCACTTGTGAAGCATCATGAATAATCAATGAGAATCGTAATCTTTTCTCTAGAACACTGTCGTGCAATAATGACGCAGCCTTTTCATAACGCCCGAAAGACACATTTGGCTTCTCCTAAAGTCTTAATCCTTACCATGAGGATATCAATATCATCCCAAACGCCGAGCTCGGGTCCGTTACAAAAACGCCAGGCACATAGCCACGCAATCGAAAACACTACTATCTCAACACTTCTCCACGTTTGGTATCAATATCACGTTGTAATCATGGGATCATGGCCGTTTCCGGCTTGAGGTCTAGGGCTGTCGGGCTGCTCTTCTCCGTTAAGGCCGATATCCAGTCGGTCAGGGAGGTTTTTACGCTTGTCCCGGGCAGTATTTTCAGCCCAGACACGCATTCTCACGAGCTGGCGGATAGCTGCTTCACGTCTTTGGGATTGCCGTTCCAGAATGGCCCGGTTGACGTTGTCAGCAACTTCTCGGCGCAGCTCTGGCTGTAACAAGGCCGCTAATGGGGGCTCGAGCGAATCAGATGGGAACAAAAGCAGCGCCATGGTCCTCTCCAGGTCTTCAAGAAACTGGGGGTTCGTCGGCGCTCTGGGGCCCAATTGCTCAGTAGCAAATTTGAGGGCTGGCTGAATATCACCGCCAGAAGCATTACATGTACGAATAAGCTCGACAAGCTGAAGCCGAAGCAGAGCAAAGTGCAGAGCCTTGTCCTTATCTAGTATCTTTGCGTCGAGTTAGTGGTGGTACGCCAGAGAGTGGATGACAATGAAAGTGAAGAAGGATGGTAATCATAAAAAGTGGTTGTTCCTCATCAAAGGCCCGAAGGCTCTATGAGTGGTGCATGTAAAACTCGTGTTCTAATCATGTAGAATGGGTGTGGGTGGTAGAGTAGGATAGTGCATACCTCTTCATCAAAATCATTCAGTGTCTCTATCGCGGTTTGGATATTACCGCTATGGATGCAGTTCTGGATTTCCTGTCTAGCGATAATAGACGGTGTCTCTTGATGCGGTACGAGGTTCGCCTCCCGGGAAAAGTTGGCAGCCGCATTAGGGTACCCTTCCATAGTGAGGTAGTCCAGGATCAAGGCGTTGATGTCACTAATAAACTCGTTAGCCACTGGTTGGGGGAAGTGTGTGCGAGAACGAGATGCATGCAATGGCGAGTTCAGATAAAGAAGATTGATATCGTGTTTCCGCATTATGTGCTAGGAGAGATTCCCATTGATAGTGCGTTCATCACTTGACCAGGGTAATGATGGGTAGGGAGGGAAGTGTATCGTACCTTTTGGGAGACTTGACATCTTGAACACGCCTGTCAAAGGCATGCTTGACGGGAGTAGCTGTAGAAGCAGATGACGTCTGATTCTCGAGTCAGCGCCCAGCTATACAAAGCTTGGGCTGAAGCTCGGCTTGTCAACAAAAGCTCACCATTTTGTCTAATTATCCCAGCAAATATCTCGTTGCGACTCGAAGCTTGAACGGAGAAGGGTTAATCGACGGCACGGTAGAGGAGAAGCAAAAGCCGAAAGCAGGCTGAGACACGGCGATTCAGCGCATGGAGAATCGAGTCAATAATCCAGCTTCGATATCTGGATACTGCTCGTAGAAAAACTTTGGGGGTTATTCTGAGCAATGTAATGAAGAAGGAAAAAAAAAAAAAGAAGAGAGGTTGATGGAAGATGGAAGAGAAGAAAAGATGATTGGGGGCTGAAGGAAAAGTAGCGCCGTGTCGTGGTTAGCCTCATGACAGGGCTTGAAAACCAATCATATTGGTGCAACGCTCCACTAGAAAGTGGGAGCTTGCCCTGTCTGTTTGCCTCAGGTTTCCATTCATGACAGCCCCGCCAAAGAATGAAGCCTGAAGTGAAGGTAAGGCAAGGTAAGCTCCGTTAGATGCCGCGGCTAAGCCATAGGTTGCTCTCGATATTGTTTTAGGTAGGCTGTGTACGGAGTAAATACTACCTAATCCATGATATGGCATGACCTGAATTGTTAATTCAAATACCAGGTATTGTCTCAGAAATCTCACTGCAGCTAATAAGCTTCAAATCGAAAATCAATCAATCATGGTTATGGTCATGGTACCGTAACTCATGAGGTCGGTGTCTGAGCCAAGCCACAGATTACCTCCATCAGAGGTCACCATGGCATCGAACTAGAGGCTTGATACCTACGGTAAAACAGAACTAGGTAGACCTAGCTTATCTCTTGGAGCAGTTTGGATCGTGCGGAGAATGCAATGCGCCTTCGGCCATCGCCGTCTTTCGATAGAGACAGCCAGAGCCAGATACAGATACGGTATGAGGAGAACCCTGACGACGGGAGGTCAGGTCGATCGATCGTCAAACTCAATGCCAGGGCTGAGCTGATTCATCTTCCTTCACTTTTGTTTTCAACCTCAACCACCAAAGTCTAGCTTTTATATATTCTCACCCTCAACGTCTACCTGTCTGGCCCGATTCTATAGCTGTCTCTCATCTTTCCACTGAAGCTGTCCCGCTTCTTGTTCTTCTTCTTGACCCTCTGTGGATCACACACGCGACAGGGCCGTGCTCACTGCTCCACCAACAACGGGTGAGCCAAACCCTCGAAGAATCGAAACTTTTGACATACGTCCAGCTCGTGGACATTGCAGGGCTAGTTTTCGGAGAGGAAAGCTTGAATTCTTCTACTGACAAAATATTCTCGGCTCTTCATTTGTCCAACCCTCATCTTATACTTCACTTCAAAGTGACGGTGACCTCATCCATAACTAGCCCACCGCAATGTCCGCCTCTGCAATTCCAGAAGTCAATGGCGGACTCGAGAGTCATGTCACGGTCCAGAAACGAGCCTACTATTCACCTCCTTGGGCCGATGTCAGCATTATCGGTGTCGCAGGTAGCTCTGGTTCGGGCAAGTCGACCTTGTCCCAGGCTATCGTCAAAAAGCTGAACCTACCCTGGGTCGTCATTTTGTCAATGGCATGAACCTCGAGACTTTCATACTGAACATGGGCTCATCATATGACAGGACTCGTTCTATAAGACCTTGACACCTGAGCAGTCTAAGCTGGCCTTTGCCAACGAGTATGACTTTGACTCGCCTGATGTATGCTCACTCACATGCTGTTGTATCCTAAACTGTCAGAAAAACTAATAATATGTTTTATAGGCCATCGATTTCGATGTTCTGGTCAGCAAGCTACGGGATCTCAAGGCTGGGTATGTATAGTTGTGGACAGCTTCAGACTCAAGACTGACGTCTCATCATACTCACAGAAAACGGGCTGAAATCCCCGTTTATTCATTTGCCAAACATTCTCGACTCGATCATACGACATCCATCTACTCGCCTCACGTGCTCGTCCTAGAGGGTATCTTTGCTCTCTATGACCCCCGGGTTCTCGAGCTACTTGACATGGGCGTATGTTGAAGTCCCTACAACCTATAGACAGGGTGGCTTGAATCTGACGCCTGGATTAGATCTATTGCGAGGCAGATGCAGATACTTGCCTGTCACGAAGACGTAGGTCTCGATGTTATTTTGAATCTTCACCTACGTGTCGCTAACCAGTATTAAACAGTTGTCCGTGACGTACGGGAGCGTGGTCGTGACATCGAGGGTATCATCAAGCAGTGGTTTGGTTTCGTCAAGCCAAACTTTGAAAAGGTAAACCCAACCTAAAAAGAGCAGTTCTCTGTCTGAAGGATACTAACAACTCCAAGTATGTCGAACCGCAACGAAAGGTTGCAGACCTGATCGTGCCAAGAGGTATTGAGAACAGGGTCGCCCTTGGTGAGTAATCCCAAAGGTTGAGACTTACAAATGCTCATTTTTGCAGACATGATGGTCCAGTTTGTTGAGAAGAAGTTGTTCGAGAAGTCAAGACATCACCGAGAAGCCCTATCCCAGCTGGAAGCGGCAAGTAAGGATTCGCCGCTTTCTGATCGGGTTGTGGTCTTGGATGAGACACGACAGCTCAGGTTCATGAACACCATCCTACAAGATATTGACACGGATCCTGAGGACTTTATCTTTTACTTTGATAGGCTGGCTGGTCTCATCATTGAACAGTAAGAGATTGAAGCTTCAAGATTTGGGAGTTGGCTGACGTTTTCTAGGGCCCTCAACAATGCCCATTTCGAGTCCAAGACTATTGTGACACCTCCTGGATATGAATACAAGGGCCTCGTGCCGACGGGTGAGGTCTGCGCCGTTATCGTACTCCGAGGAGGATCGGCGCTTGAACCGGCACTACGAAAGACTATTCCCGACTGCCGAACGGGCCGTCTTCTCATCCAGTCGGACTATTCAACGGGAGAGCCGGAGCTTCACTACCTACGACTACCCGATGACATCGCAACCCAGGAAAGTGTTCTGCTGCTGGATACTCAGATGGCCAGTGGCGGTGCTGCGTTGATGGCGGTGCAAGTCCTGGTTGATCATGGCGTCCGGCAAGATCGTATTGTTCTAGCAACATATTCGGCGGGCAAGGTCGGACTTCACAGGTTGACGTCTGTGTTCCCCGAGATCACAGTGGTGGTTTGCAATATGCTTGACTACCAGCAAGAACGATGGATCGAGAAGAGATATTTCCGCTGCTGATGAACGTAGCACTCAGCTATAGCTATAGTATATGTCTTGTCATTGTGAGTGCATGGTGGTAGATAGGTAGTCAAGATTGATGATGGCCCAGTTATCGGTCATTCCGATAATTACATCTGTAAAGCAAACTACCTACTTTTAGCTGCTGCGTCAGTTATTCAAGATCCTGAGATCCACCATCACTGGCATCTCATCTGCAACGTAACTGATCCACGGCCAGGATCCATCCACGAAACGGAACATCCGAAACCAACAAAATACTTGGAAAAAGAGGAGCCAGCCGAAAACCGGACATGGCAGGGCAGCCGACTTATCCGAGAGTCGATAGAGCTTTAGAAGTATTGTAAAGTGTCTATGTCATGCAATGCCGAAGGACAAATGATACTGAGGTTTGAAGCTCTGCTTCGTACATATATTGCCAAGTATCTTGGTGGAGTCGCCGATCTTCGGTTGTCATGGATCGCCAAGAAATTTGGTGGTGATGAAATGGGAGCTCTAGTTATTAATGACGTAGCTGTGCTGTAGGTGCTGTACCACCCTCTCTCAGCTGCAACCACTACACTACACCTAATGTCTTCAGCCCAGTTCATCCATCCCTGGTTCCAACCCGAGCTCCGTAGACGGAAAAATCCTTTTGTAGATGCATGCATGCATGCGTATATGCATTACACAATAACTTACAATCGAATCCAAGAGTCTTTTACTCTACATATTTCACTTTTATTCTCTCTCAACTTACACCAGCCCAGCCATTGAGTGCTTCCTATTTCTGTGTCTGTGTCTTTCTTCGCGTCATGATCTAGCTACCACGAGACACTTACTCCTGATATCGTTGACGACGAGTAATCCAACCAATTCCACAAAATGCCCGCCTCTTCCATGATGGCTGCGCGACTGGCTCGCGCTGGCCAAACCAGAGCCATCATCAGTTCTCGCAGCTTCAAGCCATCCCTCACTCTTCGTCCACCTTACTCGTCACAATCGCGAAGCTTCGTCAAGCTCACAGGCGCTTCGCCGTCCATCACCAAGGGTGCTCCAGCGACCAGCCGAACCACCCGCCGACTACCCTCGCAGTTCTTTGTGCGCGCACTATCGGGAAAACCGCTCCCTCAAGGAGAGTCACGGCTGCTCAACTTCTGTTACCGTGCAGCAGCTTGGCTTGGCATTTCTACATCCGTCATTTGTATTTGTGTCGTCGGCTTCTTCCTCTATGATGCGAGTACATATTTCGAACACCCCACCCAGAGCGATATCGATGTTTCCAAGATTGCTCTCCAGCCTCGCCGTGGAGGTGAAAAGAACTTGCCAATTGCTGAAGTATTCATCGATGAGGACGATTCAGAGAATAAGCGTCGCGTGAAGGACAAGCCGCGACTGGTTATTCTTGGTGGCGGCTGGGGTGGTGTTGCGCTTCTCAAAGAGCTGAACCCAGATGACTACCATGTTACCGTTATCTCGCCTACCAACTACTTCCTCTTCACTCCAATGCTTCCCTCAGCGACAGTCGGTACCCTAGAGTTGCGATCGCTTGTTGAGCCTATCCGACGAATTCTAAACCGGGTCCATGGTCATTTCATTCGCGCCAAAGCTGAGGACATCGACTTTTCGCACAAGATGGTGGAAGTATCACAGGTTGACGCAAGGGGCAAAGATATCAGATTCTATGTGCCTTACGATAAACTTGTCATTGCTGTCGGTTCAACAACCAACCCTCATGGTGTCAAGGGTCTAGAGAATGCCTTTTTCCTCAAGGATATTAATGATGCGCGCATGATTCGAAACCAGGTCATTCAGAACTTTGAGCTGGCTAACCTGCCTACCTGCCCTGATGAGGAACGAAAGCGTCTTCTCTCGTTCTGTGTAAGTGGTGGTGGTCCTACAGGCGTCGAGTTCGCCGCTGAGCTCTTCGACCTTCTCAATGAGGATTTGACCCGACATTTCCCTCGCCTTCTACGTAACGAGATCTCCGTTCATCTTATTCAGAGCCGCGGCCACATCCTCAACACTTACGATGAGACCGTTTCGAGATATGCCGAGGATCGCTTTGCTCGTGATCAAGTTGATGTCCTCACAAACTCTCGTGTTAAAGAGGTTCTCCCTGACAAGATCATATTCACACAAAAGCACGATGACGGCACCACCATCACTAAGGAACTGCCCATCGGATTCTGCCTCTGGTCTACCGGTGTCTCGCAGACCCGATTCGCCCAAATCTTGGCTGCCAAGCTAGGCAAGACTCAGTCAAACCGACATGCCTTGGAGACTGATACTCACCTTCGTCTCAATGGAGCACCGCTGGGTGATGTATACGCCATTGGAGATTGTTCCACCGTTCAGAACAATGTTGCTGATCATATTGTTACTTTCCTTCGCTCTCTCGCTTGGAAGAGAGGCAAGGACCCCGAGACACTACAACTCAGCTTCGCCGACTGGCGAGTAGTTGCCGAGGACGTCAAGAAGCGGTTCCCCCAATCTATCAACCATCTCAAGAGGGTTGACAAGCTATTCAAGGAGTTTGATGTTGACAAGTCCGGCACACTCGATTTTGATGAATTGACACAACTGTTCCGCCAAGTCGACAAGAAACTCACATCCTTGCCCGCCACTGCCCAGCGCGCTCACCAGCAAGGACAGTATCTCGCTCGCAAGTTCAACAAAATGGCACGTATGCAAGAAGGTCTGAACGCCAACGATATTCGCGAGGGTGACTTGGATGCTGCCGTTTACAAGGCATTCGAGTACAGGCACCTGGGCAGTCTTGCTTATGTTGGTAACTCTGCCATCTTTGACCTTGGCGAGGGAAGAAGCCTGACTGGTGGTCTCTGGGCGGTGTATGCCTGGCGCTCTGTTTACTTAGCGCAGAGCGTGAGTATGCGAACACGACTGTTGATGGCTATGGACTGGACCAAGCGAGGACTTTTTGGACGAGGTTCGTATCTCTTGTCTCTTTTGCAAACCAACATGGCTAACATGAAACAGATCTAATGAGTTTTTAAATCGGTTTCTTATAAAATTTCTGTTATTTCCTTTTAGATCTTGGAGGCGTCAGAGCTTAATATGGAGGCATTGCAAGGCTTGCGAAAAGTAGATTGGTAGACGCGCATGTGCACAGGAATCGCAAACCATAGTTTAATGTCAGTTGATCGAATAGTTCTCCATGATTCACACCGTCTGAGATAGTCATTTCCAAAAATCGCAGTATTATTTTTCTCCCTAAAACACCCAGACGCCTGTCTCTCGTCTATTATATCATGAAGTCCTTGTATGTCCACTTCTCTGTAAGCTTGCGTCTTGCCTGCTTGTGGAAAGCAATGTGTCTTCTGCTCTCGACCTTGCCGCGCACCAGCATACTCCTGTACCTGTCTCGGAGCATGTTGCCCTCCGGCTTGAGGCGTCGCAACGAACTCTCCAACTCATCGGGAAGAACCAACTCAAGATCCCGCTCAGGAAGCTTGTACTTTCCGAGTTGCTTGCGCCGCAGCTTCTCGGCACGAAGCTCGTCGATAGGTTCGGCGTCATCGTCATTCTGCACAGCAAGCGCCTTGTTGCGATCGCTTTCCTCAATCTCGTCGGCGATCTCCTTGATTTTCTGCGCCTGTCGACGATGGGCCTTGATGGCAGCCTTGTGCTTTGCGAGACGCTCCTCCTCCTTGCGGCGCTGGATGCGATTGCGCTGAGCTTGAGTCTTTCTCTGTGGGCGCTTGGCGGATGGCTTGTCGTCTTCGGCACCGCTTTGGAATCCTTCCCATTCAGAATCCTCCTCCCACTCTGAAAGGTTGGCACGAGCCTCGGCAGCCTCTGCTTCAGCTGCTGATCGGGCCGCAGCCTCCTGCTTGATTCGCTCCTGTTCCTCCTGCTCCTGGCGTTTGCGCTCGGCCTCGAGGGCCTTCTCACTCTCCTCTTCTAGACGCTGCGAATACTCGTTGAAATCGGGATTGTAACTGTATCCTCCTGTAGGCTTAAGTACAGCGGGTACGTGTTTTCCGTTCTCCAACAATGAAAGGGGTTCCTTCTTCATCGACTTTGGTACCTTGGGCTTGACCTCCTCTTCCAAAAAGTTGTCGGGTTCCTTGGGGGCCACGGGCATATCCCAGATATCATAGGTGGCATCTTGTACTTGGACAGTGTTCTGGTGTTCACCATCGGCAACTCGCTTTAGTCGCGCGAGCTCCTTGTGGGACACCCAACCAGTCCGCTGGCGCTTCACGGGAAGAATTCCGTTGGTCGTCTTGTCGCCTGGTCGCTTGCGCATGGGAACGGCGGGAACGGGAGAGCGGGCATTGATGATTTCGTCGGCCTTGAGGCCCTTCTTGATATGCTTGTTGAACTTTTTGGTGAGGCCGGTATCACCCTTGGTATCAAGAGTGAATAGCTCTTCCGATGTCTTTTCCTTGATAACACCACTATGGAAGACATTAGCAAGAGGAGAGGGATGTGATGATATTCCACCTTACCCTGCGATGATCTCCTTGTTCAATTCTTCGAGACCATGTTGGACTTCGGTAACGTCGACGTTCTTTCGCCACGCCTTCTTGCCTTTTCGCGAAGGCTGGTTGAACTGTTGGGGAGCATCGCCTCCCATGGCGTTCTTTGATTGTAATACAGGCATGTTTGCGATGCCTCTGTCGAAAAGGATATCGCGTAGGTTGCCGATAATGAAGAATAGAACAAAAATACTGCTTGTCGATAGAAGTGGTGGGGGTCCGATTTCTTAATTTTTTAGTGGGGCCGGACGTCTCGACCCGCTAACTACGTCCAGAAGACATAGACCTACAGTATGGACGGTGTAAGGGACAATTTAAACGCTTGACTTGATGGGGACTCCGTTATGGAAACGGAGGAGATATGAGCTTATCAGCACGTGCACCTTCCTCGAATTCGTTCAGGGTGGCCTCCATGTCATATGCTCCTGCCAAATTCAGGATCTAGACGCTCCTTTCTCCAGAAAACAGCTGGTACCTTATTAGCCTTTTTATCCCTACATAAATACAAGTTGCCACTCTTTTCTTGAGTTCGCATCTTTCTGTTATCCTTTTTTTACTTCGCCAAAAGAAGGTTCTGTTTCTGGAGGAAAACGAGATCGCACCCCTACCGGCGACCTCATATCCATTAGCCTTGACAGCTGTCAAAACCACCGCCGTCCCTTACAAGCCACCGAACAAAACAAGACGACACAACCGCAAACATGGCGCAGGCTGGCGGATCATACAATAACCCCTTGAAGAAGTTCAAGTATGTATTACAGGAATCTATATTTATATTAACTTAGCTAACTGTTGTCCAGGTTGGTGTTTCTTGGAGAACAGAGCGGTATGTCAACGACCGATGGCGGAACTATCCCGGCCGACACAACTAACGATCCTCAACAGTCGGAAAGACGTCTTTAATCACACGATTCATGTACGACTCTTTCGACAACATGTATCAGGCAACCATTGGCATCGATTTCCTCTCCAAGGTCAGGACCGTGACAGCCGACTCCCAGACCACACCGCACTAACATGCATCCACTTAGACCATGTACCTCGAGGACCGGACGGTGCGACTGCAGCTGTGGGATACTGCCGGACAAGAACGATTCCGAAGCTTGATTCCATCTTACATCCGCGATTCAAGCGTAGCTGTTGTTGTCTATGATATCTCTAGTATGTGCCCCTGTGGATGACCCCACTACCCCCTCGCTTTCGATGTGGCTACGCATGAACTGTACTAACACCGCTCTTCTTGTAGACGCTAAGTCATTCCAAAACACCAAGAAGTGGATCGACGACGTACGAGCCGAGCGAGGTAACGATGTTATTATTGTATTGGTTGGCAACAAGACGGATTTGAACGACAAGCGGGAGGTTACCACACAGCAGGGCGAGGAGGAGGCCAAGAAGAACAACTTGATGTTTGTTGAGACAAGCGCAAAGCTGGGTCACAACGTCAAGAACCTTTTCAAGAGGATAGCACAGGCCCTGCCTGGTATGGAGGGAAGCGATGCGGCGGCGCAAGCTTCAAACCAAAGTAAGTACCCTCTCTGTACTCGGTGTATTCGAATTCGGCTAACAGGGTGACCAGTGATCGATGTCAAGACGAACACGCAGCAGTCGCAAGAGGGATGCTCATGCTAAATACGCCTACACTGACTGATTCAACTGGAGTACAGGAGTATGTGGGGAAAACGCAGCCGTGCTCGATACGTTAAAGAAGCCTGGCTACCTCGCACACAAGATAGGATATCAAGCATAGCGTGTGGATCTGAGTGCAGGAGCTTGTATAATACAACCAGGACTACGAGCCTACGATCGTTATATAAGAAACTTTAATGCCTTGATTCGACTGGCTTGAGCTGGTCAATCATTTCGCTTCTATCTTTCCGCTCGATTTTACTACGTAATCAGTCATACCGCTCCAGAACATCTGATTATATGGTTCTCCAATTTCTTGCCTCTTGGCAGAGCGTCACGACCATTTTGTTTCTACCTTTAATTTAAGCCGCATTTTGTACCTGAACTTCGCCATTGGCAAGACCGAAATAAGCCGCAATCGGCTTCTGCGCCTGGAGTTGCTTGCCCAGCTTGACAGCCTCGAACCCGTTGAAGCCATGGAACAGGCCAATTTCAACAATGCCAGGGGTTCTCACCAATTCCTCGGCAAGCGCATTAACTTCCCAGACACCGTCTTTTCCACGGCCGTCGGTATCTGACTTGATGTCCTTGGGAAGAAGCAAGGGAGAGAACGGGGCGTCGATAAGCCACATACCGTTGTCAGTCACGCATTCTCCGGCTTTGCTAGGGAGACCCGATCGGACGACGGGGTTGGGTGAGCCCATTGCTCGAAGACGGGTCAAAACATCAGGGGCAGATAGGGGAAGAACCTCGATGGGAATGGTCTTCCATGTGGTACATAACTTGGGAGATTGCTTTCGGTAGTCTATTGGTTGTCAGTCTGGTTCAAATTGGTCATGAATAAAAATCATGGGCACATACCAGCAACAGCAATGAACTTCTTGGCAGCAATGGCGACCAATTTCTCCTGGAACAGACAAGCACCACCGCCCTTGATGAGATTGAGGTCCTCGTCGACTTCATCGGCGCCGTCAAACGCAACGTCGAGAGGAACAGGGAGTCCGTCCACAACGGGTCTCTCATCAAGGTTGACGAGGTTCAAACCGGCAGCACGAATAAGACCCTTTGACTGGCTTCCCGTAGGAATAAAGGTCATTCCCTTGTAGAATTCAGGGCCCTTGCTGACAATGGCGTCGACAACGTAAACAACGGTGCTGCCAGAGCCAATGCCGACATATTTGTAAGAGGCCTCGAGATGGTCATTGACTGCCTGGTAGGCGGCCAATTTCTTTGCCGATTCGACCAGATTTGCGGAAGACATGGCTCTCGAATCGAGCTTGAAGCTGAGGCTGAGACCTAGGCTCTGTTTATAGCTGCTGCGTATGTGGGTTGGCGGGATATGTACGACCCCGCGGTGCAGATGACGAGGGGTGGCGGGGAGATTTCCTGGGGAAGTGTAGGGTAATTGAGTTGAGAAGAGTCTACGACGAAGTAGAGCGGTTGAGAAGGAAGTTTGTGATGTGTATGTTGGATGAATAGAGTGTCTTGGGGTAATACACTGACTTCCGAGAGAATATATTGGAGGAAAAAACACACTTTTAACCAGAGCTGTTGACTTTCTGGTGGAGAGATGTAAAAGCCACTCCATATAAGAAAACTAATGGACCCTCTAAGCCAAAGGTAGGCAATAGGAAAAATGCGGCAAAACAGAAAGTCAGGGTATCTATCAGAGCACGAATGGGCAGTTGGAGGATAATCACATGTGCGTGAGCGACTTCTCTCACAACTCAATTCAATGAAAGGTCAGATCAGGATGATATCCTAGTAGCCTACATAAGGTAGGTAGATTGGTATCGTGTGTTGCATGCGAATCAAGAGTGGTGATTTAGCGGGCCAACGAAACAAAACCTACATAAGGAGCATCAAGAGACCAATTGGTTTTTTTCGCACCCACCAAAAACAGACAAGCTCAAACGTAGAAGTAATTGAAAGCTTGGAAGTGACGTGATGGCTTATTTTACCACTCAAAAATCTAAGATGAATCATGATGACTCAGCATCATGATTGGCTGACAAGTTTCTAGCTCAGCCCAGCTTTTGTCGATCACACGTGATTTAAGATTACCTACACCGGCAGCCTCGGGCGCAACTTCTTGAGCCAGACCCTGGTTGCATCACTTATTCGTCCTTGTAATTTCGTCCTTCTCCTTATTGAGCCTCTATATCAACCCGCGACGAGGAACAGCCTCTTGAGTTTGAAGGTCTAGGAAGGAAACGTCATTTTCGACGACTACGCGCCGCCATGTCTCGGTTTACTCGATCTCTCCGGGTGCCCCGACCCAAGGTAAGGAGGAGCACGCGACATGATCTTATGTCGTCTCACGCGGATGACGATGTGGTAAATAAATGCTAACAGAACCGTTTGTAGAGCCTCTTTGGCATCACCAGCCTCCAGACCAGCACCGAACTCATTTCGTTGGCCCTCGTCTTCAACAAGATCACCGGTGTTTACGGACTACTCGCCATCCTTACTGGATATCAGTTATCTCTTCTTCAACTTTCAACCTACGTTTACTCCATCGCCGTCCTTGTAGGACTCGCCATTCTTATTCCTCATGTTCGACGACAGAGCCCCTTCGAATGTCTGGCTCTCGCATGGCTTTACATAATCGACACCGTTATTAATGCAGCATACACCGCCGCCTTCGGCCTGGACTGGTACTTCTCTACCCAGCTCACCGAGATAACCGGATCCAAGAAGACGGATCTTCCTAACTTCGTGGCTGAGGGTATGCAAGGTCTGCGCAAGGAGGCCGCCATGCATGGAAAAGTCGTTCCTCAGGAAACGGCTGCCAGCATGTTGCTGATTGTTGGCGCGACGTTGATCCGCGTGTATTTCAGTTTCATCGTCATGGCGTATGCGCAGCAGGTGTTGCAAAAGTATATGCAACTGATGATTCTCGAGGGCCCTGGTGTCGACGACCAGGAGGGCCCTTTCGCCGAGGATCTTCCTGACGGCGAGGGCCGCCGGGGACGCCTTGGCCGTTTGATGGTATCATGTGGCCGTGCTTACTGGCTGGACACCCGGGAGTCGGATGAATGGGCGCCAAACCTGGGAGGACCTAACAAGCCACTCTCAGCAGGTACGCTCTCTGGTGAGGTCTAGAAAACCGTTTGATATGGAATCTGCCGCACTCTACTGGGTGAACCTGAAGATAAAATCTCGGAACCAGGAGTTCAAATGGATATTGGCAGGCAGGCCAGCCGGCCGTGAGATGGTATCGTCGATTGGTATTTTATGGTCCAAGATATGACCGGTTTTGAGGTTCAGCGACTCGCATGTTCATGATGAATGAACCAACACGATAGAAAGAGGTGGTATCTCGAGGACTTCAACGGAACCAAGAACGAAGTTTAGTCCAATCAGCCCGGAAAGTAAGCCGATGACTCGGCCGACACGGAGGTAGTGCGGCGTGTGCGGCGAAATCGCGGCATGCTGTGGATACTCTGAACGACGAAGCGGGCGGTCGAGCCGACGGACTTTGGTTGGAAGCAGAATTGCGTGATAGGACGATCCCGGCTTGATTTTTCAAGACATGAGAGGCACATGATGGCATCTCGTCATTGAGGATTGGGTCATGGTGGATCGTTGATGCGCAACGCTGTTCTCTTGTATACCAGGGATCTGGGACATGAATTGGGCATCAGGGATAACATATTTGGATAATGATAATAACCTGCTACGTCAAGTGGCAGCTAATATAGCTAGACATTGAAATTGAATATTAAGATGAGTACTTTTAAGAAGTTGGTATTGTCATTCCATGGTGATTGTCTAAGTTGGCCAATAACAACTAAGCAGTTAATCAATCAGTCAGCCTCAGTATTAACTAGGCTCCGTCCTCGGACACTCCCGCATAGGTACGGAGGAAGCGAGAGGGTATATTCCGGAATAGATATATTGTCTGTGCTCTAGAATCTAGACAACTCTTGTTTTCGATGGATGGCCAGATCGTGAATGGAGCCGGCAGATTACCAATTCTCTCCGTGTATGAGATTGTAAGTCAGTCAGCTTGATGATACGTCCAATATCATTGGGAGAAAGAAAGACACGGACACCGGCCGGTAGTCGGAGGCATCCCTGTAATTGGCAAGTCATTTCTGGGGTATCATGCAATTGTTTGCAATGGCTGGATGAGGTGCAAACATGGAACATGTATGTCTGTCTGTCTCGTCATTTTGGTGATTGTTGCGCGGACCGTCGGTGGCCCAACAGCATCCCTCAGCAGGAACTCGGGGTGGGTCCAGCTCGCCATCCCCAATGCCGGTGTTCGCGCGGGGAGCTTTATTGGTTGATTTGCGTTACATAAGGCATATTAAGCCAATTGCACAGCATCTCGAAGCTAATACAAGACTCCTTATTCGTCATCGGTGGTCGCGGAGTCGTGCACTGGCCTTGTTCAGCGGGAGAAGGCGACCCAAATTGTCGAGCCCAGGATGTAGCCTGTAGGGGAGGGGACAGAGGACCGACGCACTGAGCCCCGCTGTCTGGGGCATAGCATCCCGCTAATCGATCACGCAATCGAGGGCGAGTATTCATACAAGCCAATCTTTGGCCATTGAGCAGCGTCTAAATGGAATCTGCTGCTGTCTGCAGTACTTTAATGGCGCGGGGAAAAAATCGGCGAGTGGGAGAGGGAGAAAAAAAATTAAGACGTGCGAAGCGCAGCCGAGGGACCAAACCAAACCGACGAGGGGTGTCTGTCTTCTAAGCCAAAGCAAAAGGGCGTGTCTCTGCTCGCTCCAGTTTACAAACTTCTTCCCTTTCTTTTGGACGTTGAGCCAGAGGGAAGAAACCTTTTTCTAATCCTTCTTCTTACCTATAGAAAAGGAAGAAAACCACCTACTCACGATCCTCGCATCTTTCGTTGAGCGAGTTTGTCATTGAGGTTTCTTTCCTTTCCTTTCCTCTCCTCCTCCTCTTATACATCACGCTCTCTCCTCGAGTGAAGCGCAAGCAGTTCATCTGCTCTGTCTATTAGACAGTCAACATAATACCCCACGACACGAACACGACGACGAAAAGGGACACACACAATGGACGCTACTTCACAGCACCAGATCAAGACTCCTGAGGAGGCCGGTGAGTTACCCTTCTGTGCTATACGTTGGATGCGATGCCGGGATGCTGCATGAGCTGGAGACACAATCTGTCACCCTGCAAAGCAGTCAAGCTTCACCAGCGCAAACGACGACTGCAGATCAGAATGGACAGGAATCTCATCAATTGGACTTGCCCCGCAACATGACATACAGATTGCTAATGCGCTCTTCACAGTGGCTCGAATTGCCTACCTCTCCAGCGATGTCGTTGTTTCTGTCCAACCCGCCATTGGCACCGACTCCGAATTCTCTTCTCACCTGAACCGATACGCCAGCCGCAAGGACAGCAGCTTGGTCGCTCAGAGTGCTGACACAGTTCCTGAGGTGAGTTTGTTTTTGGCAATTTACCCCTCCTAGATGCTCTCCGAAAAATCTCCGGTCTCTTGGAGAACTTCACAGACCCCACGAAGAGAAATATGGGAATAATGGGCTATGCATAGAGCTCACCAATTGAGCAATTGCAATATCAAATAGAAACGAATTGGAGCTAACCATTACACCAGATCATCCCCGTACGACACAACGCCGATCCTCTTCTCTCAGTATACACTCCCATCCGATCTGGCAAGCTCGTCTCAGTCACCACAACATCCAATATCCTCCTCCCCTCTGTCCCACACCTATACAAGTTGGCCAACTACCCTGTTGTCCTACATGTATCTCTCCAACCCCAGACATTCCCCGACTACTCGGTTATCACCGCCATTCGCAACTCGGGGTTCACATTTGTTCAGTCCGAGACCCTTCAGGAGGCCCAGGACTTGGCTCTGACTGCTCAAGCCCTCGCCATCCGAACTGGCAAGGGTGTTATTCACTTCTTTGCCCCCTCCACATCCTCAAAGGACAAGCCCATTGCTGTCGAGGATGCTACAGTTGTTCGTGACGTTCTCGACATCGAAAGTGTCCGCCGATTCCAGGCTGGCTCTACTTCCTCTTCACAAACAGGCATTTACGCCGATGATGGCCACATTGCTGTCTCCTCAGATCACGACGCGCCAGCTGTGAGTGGTACCGCCGCCAGCGGCAACCTCACAGTGCCCCCCAGCGCCAGCGCCTCCAAGGCTCCCTCGACCGGAACTTCGGTCAAGTCCAGCCAAGACAGCGAGTCTAGCACTCCTGTTGCGCCCTCATCAGTCGCCACCACAGTCGAGTCTGCTCCTCCTCAGGTTACCTCTGAGGATATCTACAAGTCCGCTGGACGTATCTGGGCTCAGCTCAAGACATCCGTTGGCCGACAATACAGCGCCTTCGAGTACTCAGGTCCCCCTAACGCCGAGAACTGCCTCTTCATCTTCGGCTCCGATGCCGGTGCTTTCGCCCAAGCAATCGATGAGGCCCGCCCTGATGAGATCTTCGCCAACGCCGCTATCCTCACTCCTCGCCTTTATCGACCTTGGATCGGCTCTAGACTTGTCGAGGCCATCCCTCGATCAGTCAAGCGAATTGCCGTGTTGGAGCAGATCCACCGCAAGACTACCAAGTGGGGTCCCCTCCTCATCGATGTCTTGACTTCTGTGAAGAGCGGTCCCGGTGGTG
This sequence comes from Fusarium verrucosum, assembly GCA_013623715.1. Lineage (NCBI taxonomy): Eukaryota > Fungi > Ascomycota > Sordariomycetes > Hypocreales > Nectriaceae > Fusarium > Fusarium verrucosum. Next base: position 76,339 of record JABFFJ010000213.1, read on the forward strand.
TTGAGGCCATTGTTGGCCACCAGCTTGGCTACATCGCCCCTGATGTCGTTGTCCAGGCCCTGCGTGGTGTTCTGCAGAACCTCACTGCTGAGAAGCCTATCCAAAACCTCGAGGTTGGCAAGAAGGAGGCCTGGAAGGAGCCTACTGGCTACGACCTCAAGACTCCTCAGCTTGAGACCGCTTATACCAAGATCCTTGATCAGCTCTTTGGCAAGCGCGCTTACGTTGCCAATGCTATCAAGTCGTCGACCACTGGTCTTTCCCCCAACGTCTCTGCCAGCCCCGAGTTTGGATTTGGTTCTCTTCTGGCCCGCAAGCAACGCCGCGGCCAGTTTGTTTCTCAGGTCAAGGATGCTGCCACCAACGGCAGCTTTACTACAGATGCTCCCAAGAGCTGGCTGGCACGATGGGCTATGAACGCTGATGATGCCACCAAGTCTACTGAGATTGCCGACGATGTCATTGCTAGACTCGAGACCGATGGCTCTCCTTTGGCTGCTGAGCTTCTTTCTGCCAAGGGTCTTTTCCGAAAGGAGTCCCTTTGGCTGACTGGTTCTGATGCCTGGTCTTACGATCTTGGTAACTCTGGTGTTCACCACGTCCTGGCCTCTGGCGAGAACGTCAACATGCTCATCATCGACTCTACTCCCTACTCCGAGAGGGCTGCTGCTGACGCTAACCGCCGCAAGAAGGACATCGGTCTCTATGCCATGAACTTCGGTAACGTTTATGTTGCCTCCACTGCCGTCTACAGCTCCTACACCCAGGTTCTCCAGGCTCTTCTCGAGGCCGACAAGTTCGAGGGTCCCTCCGTCGTTCTTGCTTACCTCCCCTACTTTGGTGAGACCGACTCTCCTCTGACTGTTCTCCAAGAGACCAAGAAGGCCGTCGATACCGGTTACTGGCCTTTGTACCGATGGAACCCCGAGAATGAGAAGAAGGGTGAGCCCAACTTCTCTCTTGACTCTGAGCTGATCAAGCAGGAGCTCAAGAAGTTCCTCGCCCGCGACAACCAGCTCACTCAGCTGGCTGCCAAGGAGCCCAAGTTTGCTGCTGCTCTTGTCAAGGACTTCGGAAGTGAGGTGCGAGCTCAGCAGAAGAGGAAGGCCAAGGATGCGTATAACCAGCTCCTCGAGGGTCTCCTGGGCGCTCCTCTCACTATTCTGTACGCCTCCGATAACGGCAATGCTACTACCTTGGCCAAGCGACTGGCCAGTAGAGGTCGTGCCCGTGGTCTGAAGACTGCTGTTCTGGCTATGGAGGAGTATCCAATTGAGGATCTTCCCACTGAGGAGAACATCGTTTTCATCACTTCTACCGCTGGTCAGGGTGAGTTCCCCCAGAACGGTCTGCCTTTCTGGGACGCCATCAAGGACAACACCGAACTTGACCTCGCTGCCGTCAGCTACTCCGTCTTTGGTCTTGGTGACAGCCACTATTGGCCTCGAAAGGAGGACAAGATCTACTACAACAAGCCTGCCAAGGATCTTGACCGAGTTCTGACCAACCTTGGTGGTAAGCACTTGATCGACATTGGACTTGGTGATGACCAGGATCCCGATGGTTTCCAGACTGGTTACCAAGAGTGGGAGCCCAAGCTCTGGACTGCTCTCGGTGTGGACAAGGTCGATGGTCTTCCTGATGAGCCCCCGCCTATCACCAACGAGGACATCAAGTTGGCTTCCAACTACCTCCGTGGTACCATTGTTGAAGGTCTCAACGATACCTCAACTCTTGCTATCTCGGCCGCTGACCAGCAGCTCACCAAGTTCCACGGAACATACATGCAGGATGATCGTGATATCCGAGACGAGCGAAAGGCCCAGGGTCTCGAGCCCGCCTATTCTTTCATGATCCGATGCCGACTGCCTGGTGGTATCTCGACCCCCAAGCAGTGGGTTCAGATGGACGACATTGCCAACGAGCTTGGTAACGAGACCATGAAGCTCACCACCCGACAGACTTTCCAGTTCCACGGTGTTGTCAAGAGCAAGCTCAAGCCCGCCATGCAGGCCATCAACCGGGCCCTCATGACCACCATTGCTGCCTGTGGTGACGTGAACCGAAATGTCATGTGCAGTTCGCTTCCTACTGAGTCCAAGTTCCACCGCCAGGTCCATGCTTGTTCTAAGCTCATCAGCGACCATCTCTTGCCATCGACCACAGCCTATCATGAGATTTGGTTGACCGACGACGATAACAAGAAGACTCAGGTTGCTGGCGATGCTGTCCAGGATTTCGAGCCCCTGTACGGTCCTACCTATCTGCCTCGAAAGTTCAAGATCACTATTGCCACCCCTCCTCACAACGATACCGATGTGTATGCCCACGACATTGGTCTGATTGCCATCAAGGGCGAGGACGGCAACCTTGTTGGTTTCAACGTTCTTGCTGGTGGTGGTATGGGTGCTACTCACAACAACAAGAAGACATATCCCCAGACTGGTCGCATGTTCGGTTTCTGTAAGACCGAGGATGTGCACATTGTCTGTGAGAAGATTATGCTCGTCCAGCGTGACAACGGTGATCGTAAGAACCGAAAGCACGCTCGTCTCAAGTACACCATTGACGACATGACCGTACCTGTCTTCCGCAGCAAGGTCGAGGAGCTCTGGGGCAAGAAGTTTGAGGGTGAGCGACCATTCGAGTTCAAGAGCAACGTCGATACTTTCGGCTGGCAGAAGGATGAGAACGGTCTTAACCACTTCACATTCTTCATTGAGAACGGTCGTATCGAGGATACCCCCGAGTTCCAGATGAAGACTGGTCTGCGTGAGATTGCCAAGTCTCTCAAGGGCGAGTCTGAGTTCCGTCTTACTGGTAACCAACATCTCATCCTCAGCAACGTTGCTGATGAGGACCTCGACGATGTCAAGCAGCTCATGAAGAAGTACAAGCTCGACAACGTCCAGTTCTCTGCCCTCCGTCTCAGCTCTTCTGCCTGTGTCGCTTTCCCTACTTGTGGTCTCGCCATGGCTGAGTCCGAGCGATACCTGCCTGTGCTCATCTCCAAGCTTGAGTCATGCCTCGAGGAGAACGGCCTTCGCCAGGACTCTATTGTCATGCGTATGACTGGTTGCCCCAACGGTTGTGCCCGTCCTTGGTTGGCTGAGGTTGCTTTCGTCGGTAAGGCTTATGGTGCTTACAACATGTACCTGGGTGGTGGTTACCATGGCCAGCGCCTGAACAAGCTATATCGCCAGAGCATCAAAGAGGACGAGATTCTCTCCATAATGAAGCCTCTCCTCAAGCGATATGCTCTTGAGCGAAACGAGGGTGAGCGCTTCGGTGACTTCTGCGTCCGCTCTGGTGTCATTGTTGCCACCACCGATGGCCAAAACTTCCACGATAACGTAAGTCAGCTTGAACCCATCACATGCTACATAAACTAATAGCCATCCAGGTTGCCGATGAAGAAGAGGATGAGGAATAAATGATGACACAAAAGATTGAACGAAAATTACGGCTAGGAGCGATCGGAACGGGAAAAGAATGAAGGATCAATGTTGGGTGATCACTTATATCATGATTTGTTGCTTTATTTGCATAGCTTGATGTGCTTTTTACTTGGCCGGCGCAACTGATAGGAACGCATTTATTCCATGTAAACATACCTCTTTCTCATTGACTTGAGACTTTGCGTGAACCATCTAGACTGTTGAATTCCATAGACTTATTTCAGCATTGCTTGACGACAAGTCAGATCCAAGATTTCAAAATGCCTTGATTATTATCTATCTTTATGATATTTTAGTCCTAAAGTACCTAATAGTATATCTCGGGCAATGACTTTCTATCTTTTTGACTAGCTAGAACTGAGTCTTGTTAAACTATGTCAAGTTTTATTCTATGCAGACATACTCTTAGGACTTTAGTGAATCATGAACATATTATCTCAACATTACTTCACGACAAGTTAATAAGACTTGTCACATTTATGAATGTCCGTCTGATGCTGATTCCTCAAATAACAAATCGATCGTATTTAACCCAGGGTATACACATTTAGTTTCCTACTTACACAAATCCCTATCCCGAGAAGCAAATCTTCATATAACCATTAAACAAAGCCTTCCAATCAAAACGTTCGTTGCCCTCGACAATCATGGCCGACATCATATCTCTTGAGAGAAGTCATCTGCTACATCGTCATACTCCCAGCTCCTTGAGCCAGGACTTGTCCATCATTTCCATACACATGTAAATGGCAGTACGCCAAACCACGCCGATCCAAATGCCCAAATCTAAATGCATAACAAAAAGCGCGCGCGCAAATGGTCTAAGATGTGTGCAAATTAATTGCGTAGGTTGCTTGACACACTGCTCATCTTGTCGTTGACTCTCTCCTTCAAACCGCCCATCCATCGCGGTGCCTTGAGACTCAGACGCACACGGCCTTCGACCACCATGTTGATCACGTTAAGGATGGCAAAGGTGGTGGAGCCGATGGCACGGAAGACGGCGAGGGAGGCGACGGACCAGAGGAGGAAGCGCAGATAGAAGTTGTCTCCAATGCCTCTAGCACTGTAGATCTCTGAAACAGCCATGCCGAGGATACCGTTGCCAATCATCCATGTGAGAACCAAGTAGGTACGCACACTCTTGTAGTAGTCTTCTTGCAACTGGGACTCGCTTGGGGGAGACTCGGGGACCTCGAGACGGTCACGAAGGTTGCGAAGAGCCTCGTCGTATCCACTGTCAATATCGAGCTGCTCGCTGGGCATTTCCAGTTCGACAGTCTCACCCTTACCCACAGCACCACCAAGATCAGTCTTCATGACATTGTCACCCTTGGTACCCCAGGTAACATCGTGGGTGTTGCAGAAAGCGTAGACTTGCAGGGTGCAGATATAGCTGGGAAGGAGGATAAAGTACTGTGCTGAAGATGTGATCATATGCCAAGGATCCAGATACAAGATAGACATGATGAAGTACATGCCGATCGTTGACAGGATCGACACAATCATATTGGTAAAGACGTTCGCACCCATCTCTATCTTATCCTCTTTGGATGTGAGTTGGCGAATAATGATATAAAAGGTAGCAAATGTCGTGTAAACCATGATGATACTGTACATGATCATGCTGACCAAGTACAGCCTTTTGGAGCCTTGAGGTCGATTGCCGAGAGAGAGGATAAACTGCGTTGAGATGAGGAGTACACAAGCGTACCGTAGAATGTGGAAGATGACGGTAGCGATGTTGTGTCCGAAAGGATCGATTTTGGGATCTGTCAAACCGCCTGCAACGAAGTAGAAGGTGAGATAGAAATTGGCCAGGGAGAAGAAGGTGAACATGAGCTGAATGAACTGATACAGGAACTCCATGTGCAGAAGGACTTTACGGGCGAAGGTATGGTCGGTGAACCAGATCTGCTTGAAGTGGACAAGGGAGTAAACGGCGGCGAAGAAGGCACCGTTGAGCCATCGACGACGCTGTGAGATGAACTCGGGGACAGTATCTAGTCAAGTTAGTATGGACAAAATTGGATAGAGTTGACAAAAGAATTTCTTACCAGGCACATCGGTTTCACCAGTACATCCCTTGACGTACTTGAGAACCCATCTCTCATCACGTTTGGCAACCAGCTCCCAGCAAAGAATACGATCTTCAGCGAGATACATGTTGGCAGTGAAGACATCAGCGTGTTGACCGTGCAACGTCTCACCCTTGAAGTACTGGCTGAGGGGACCGTGGCCAGTCTCGTCATTCTGAAGAGCGTGGTAGCGGTAGGCACTAAGAGCACCGGGAAGCACAGTAATATATCCAAAGACAGACTCAAGAGGCTTATCAAGGATATTGGACATTTTGTACTCAAAGTTCTGGGACGCAACGAGAGGGTTGAGCAAGTTAGCACCCAGTCTGCCCTTCATAGCCTTGATCTCTCCACAAGCGCCAGCGACATTAGAGTCAGTGTCGAAAGCCTTCCAGAGATGGTAAAGCGAGGTGCCGCTGGGACGAGTACCAACATCCAGCAAGATGCAGACGTTGGGGTTGAGGGCCTTGCCAAATGCGTTGAAGAACCATCGATGGGAGTTGAGCTTACGCTGGTTCTTTTCCTTGAGACAGAAGATCATCTGGCAAGGAACAATACCCTTCTCAGCACCCTTGAACTTGAGATCAGAGTCGAGAGAGACTTGAGTTGTGTACTCGTAAACGTGTGCCTGCACAGCGCGGTTGTTGACATAGTTCTTTGCAATACCGTGCTGGTAGACACCCATGGCTGCAAGAGCATCCAGAGTGCGAGGGTGAATCTTCTCACGACCATCGGAAACAATACAGACAACAATCTTTTGCCAACCATTCTCACCCCAGGTACGAGATCGAGATCGGGAGCAGAAGTGAGAGATGTTCTTCATGACGGCGTGCATCGTTCGTGTGAAGCCGATCTCATCTTCGTTGTACATGGTAACACAGATGAACAACTCGGTCTCTCGGACCGTCTTGCCAAAGGTTTGTCGTAGTGTGTAACCCCTTTCGACAAAATCATCGGGGTCGCATGTAACGGCAGTATAGCGCATGTGAGTGAACTCGACCTCGCCACGTCGAGGCAAGAAACTGTACAGAATTGTCGGAATCTTACACTCGAGCACCAGTTCACCGTTGATGAGCTGAACCTCTTTCCTTGCCATTTGAGGGGCGCGAACACCTCTTCTCTCTTGGGCGCCAGTCGGAGCAGGACCATAGTGCTCAACCTTGTCATAGTCTTCATGTTCTCCTTCGTTTAGGGTGTCTTGCGACCCTGAAGACATGTATGAGGTTCGGTCAGCTGGATGGGGTCGCGCATCACTAAGGTCGGACTCGGGCCCAAATACATCGTCATCATAACTGTCATGCAGAGGAATAGAAACAGTCGCATCGTCTGCAATTGGTGGAACGGGCTGTCTTGTGGCCGAGAAGAGAGGCGCCGGAGGAAGTGGACGTCGCGGACTACCTCCATATCTTGATGATGGAGTGCCTGGTCTAGGGCTTCCATTCAAATCGGAGGGCTCATACATGTCATTGGATGGCGGAGGCCTCGAGAGATCGGATCTGGTGAACTCGGACAGTCGTGATGAGGGCGTCCAGGGTCGCTGAGGGGAGCCACTGTCGCGCATGCCATAGGACATGTAGGACCCTTCTGGGGGACCCATTGAGGGGGCATCATCAAAGATGGAACCGGATCTTGATGAGCGAACACTAGGTTGGTAGTTGAGGTTTCGAGGGCTTCGGATACTGGGAATACTGTCATGTGAGTGCGTGTTCTTTAAGCGGCTCAATGGGCGCGGTGGTACGGGAGGAGTCGTGTCTAATGAAAGGTGTTGTTGTTCTATGTGAACCCTTCGTCTCTCGCTGATCCCCTGCGGAATCTCTGGGAGATCTGGAGGTAGATCTGCGAATGCGACATGGACGCTATTTCTGTTCTTGTTCTGCAACTTTGCAGTCTGGCCGCTGATAATTGACCTCTTAGGCAACAGGGATTGCGATTCGACCATGGAAGAAGCATATGAGGGGGGGTTGGGTGAAGTTGGTTCTTGATTCTCATTGAAAGTATTCGCTTGATCGTCTTGCTGAGGATTGGGCGTGAGAGCCCGCTCTCCTCTTTCTGAAGACATGCTGAGGGTCACGGGTGAAGTGAACAATGGAAGAGGAAACGCTACTGGCGGTTTGAGAGGAGAGGGCGTTGTCTTTGAAGGTGAGGTAGAGGGGGAGACAGAAGGAGAATTGAGAGGGCGTGCAGGTGTAGTAGGAGTCTGTGTGTGGTGGTTCTGGCTAGGTGATAAAGGTAGTACATACGTGTGAGGGTCGTAGTGTTCCTCGGACGTCAACAGTCTCACAGCAGCGGGACTATAACCCGTGGGTGTGTGATGAAGGTCTTCGTCATCGTAGGGAGGGAGACTATAATCGGGTGGGCGTGACATATTCGGGTCCATGGCGAAGCTGGAATGCAGTGGGCACGGATAGTTGCGACAATACGAGGAAGGCTTCTAAAAGCGAAGGATACTTTGTATCTCGACGGCCTGTGCCGCTGAGAAGATGCGGATTGCGCACTTCGATGCCAAGATGAAGCTGGTGGTGTTGATGTTGATTGCGCCTCGTGTTGGTAGTTGAACTCTGATATCGACGAGGCGTTGGTTGAGTATGGATGGTCGGTGTAGGTTTAGATGATGGAGAGGCGGTGGGACAAGACTCGCTCGACTAGAAAGCAAAAACAACAAGTCGCAAAGTAGTGTAGTTCAAACAAAGCAAGACAATGAATTCTTGTTCGGAATGTGTCCTTTTTCCCCAAGGATGAATGCTGTAGTACAATAGAGGGGACCGTTGATCGGTTATGGTTGCGGGTATGAGAGGATGGATCCAGCGGTGATGATGTGCGACTTGCTTGCTTGCTGGTGGGGGGAGCTTAGAAAAGTTAACCCAAACAAATTACGTTGCACTGTTGGCATAGCAACGGACCCAATTCGGACAGCTCAGTCTCGCTGTTTCTAGCGGCCCGCATTTGTTTCGGTGACTTGTTACTTGTCAGTGGAGGTTGATTAATTGCTTGCATTTCTTCGGTAGTTATGGAATTCTGCGTGTCTTGTTTCCCTCGGCCAATTGTGCATGTAATTAGTATTCAACAATGTTAGCTGAATTATTTACTTTCCCTTGCCTATCCATCCTTCATACTACATGTAAGACGTAACATTGACCCAGCAACAGTCCTGTATCACAGACAGCCCATCCCGTCAAACATGGCGCTTAACACCTTGTAAGTGGGTACATACCTACTTCCAACGGTCTGGATCCTAAGGCTTAGCAATACTCCACTGTCCGTGTTCGTACCTGATCGGTAAATAAAACAACCATGTAAGCTACAAGCAAACTTGTTTGTTTTTTGTAAAGCTTAAGTGGTCAATCAATCAAGGCCCTGATCTATACGAAACGTCCGGACACAGATTCGATCCGGCAGACAATCGGGCTTGCCTAATAGGGTCATTCCAGCTTATAGAAGTACCCTTCCTTTGCGGGGTCAATTATGCAATGTAGCTTTTTGGCCCTAGGACTAAAATGGCCGAAAAACCGGATATACAACGGTAATAGTTAAATCCGTATGTAAAAGCTGGTCAAAATTAC
>JABFFJ010000214.1:0-37137 GCA_013623715.1 Fusarium verrucosum
TAATTAAGTTAATTAAAGAAGAAGAATTATATAGATAAGAGACTATATATATAAGGATAAATCTAGATATATAGGATTAGAATAACCTTATTCCTTCATATTCTAATAAACATGCCTAAGAACCCCGTTTACATATCTCAACTCCCAACGTAGAGATATTTCACAGGCGTTACTGAGACATCCTGGAGTGTTCGTCATAATAGTTTGAATGACTTGGAATATTGCATATGTAAGCAGAGTATGCGCCAAGCAAGACAGTGCTATTAGAATTCGCAAAGGAATAAGTATTTCCCGAAGTTCATAAAGAGACTAGAATCTTGACGACTAGCAGTCATTTCATCAACGTCGGAACTTGATAAGGACACAGATTATGTGACTTCCAATATATATGAAATACCTAGAATCATAATAACTAAATAGACAATAATACGCCAGTTACTGTAGACGCTATAGTAGTAATTAGAGTGTCCAGGGTCAGCTGTTGAGGCATTGGTACAGTGTCTCAAATGTGACTAAGATGAGCTATTTGCAATTGAATTTTGTGACAACGTGCCCCGTCTGATCACTTTGCAATAGTAAAGCTCTTTCTTTTTCCGTATGGTGGTGTGGTGATTTTAAAACCTTACATATGCCACTTGTACACGTAGTAGCCCAACTTGAATAGTATTGCTGCAGGCTGCGCGAAGCCAAGAGGCAACTCGTCACTCTACACACTGGTAATATGACGTCTTCAACTCCGCACCGGTGCGTGTAGATGGCCTGTTGGCCAAAGGCTTGGTTCAAGATGCAAAGCTGCGAACCTTTCACTCCCACAAGGATGCTTTGTGTCGGCTCCTCCTCCCTGCAGAATTCTGTCTCGATGCCCGCGGAGTGGATCTTGCGAGACAAATTAGCAGCCAATTGCAGTGATAAGACGATCAGGTTTTCAGTTTTCCCTGCAGTTCACTGTCGTTGGGCGAAATATATATGCAGCCACATCACAAGCAGCCAGCGTTTTACTGGCCCACATCGCAACGAGTGCGAAACTCATGCATTGCGAAACTTGGTGTGCGAAAAATTTCGCATTGCGGTAGCTCACAACTAACATCGCAGAGGGATGATTGGCAATGTGTAGTTGGAACAATGGCACACCGCGATGTGACCCAGGCGGAAATGCACACAATGCGATTATGATGGACCCCCTGGTATGGGGGTCTAAGACAAGGATATAATTTCGGAGCCATAGAACGCCATTGTCAAGTAGGTAGAAAAAGGACATCTTTCACCGGTTTCACTGTTCCATTTTACCCTGTATGTTTATATCATTGGAATCGCCTACTGTGGCGTCTCAAGATGGACAACCTGACTGCATTGAGCCTTGTGGCCGAAGGAACGTTGCTGACTGACCCAGGAGTAGACATCATTACCATTCACGGACTTGAGGGCTACAATAGCTGGAAGTACCCTAAAAACAGATTAGGGGGTGGTAGTGAGACTGTGTTCTGGGTACGCGACTTCTTGCCCATGGATTTCCCTTCAGCAAGGATTTTCACATACACTTATCCTTCTTCGACCCTCTGCGACAAGCAGGGAATCAGAAAGGCCACAGGAAAACTTCTAGACAAGCTAAAGCATCTACAGGCAGATAACATTGAGGTGCGTATATTACATCTCATTCCCGCCCCTTCTTGATCTGTAATTGACTAACAACCCCACCGCACCAGGGATCCCGGCCATTGGTTTTTCTCTGCCATAGCCTTGGAGGTCTGCTTCTCCAATGCGCACTTACTACAGCATTTGATCACAAAGACGATGATGCATTCAATAAAATCATCACAGCGACACAGGGAATCGTTTTCTTGGGAACGCCACATTCAAGTTCAGTTTCAGAACTATACACCAAGATCTCGAGAATCACTGCAGCGAGCAACAAGACCGAAGTAAACATGGTTGCCATTCGCTTGATGGAGCAGATCCTTGCCAAGTTCGCGAGCGTAACTCAGAACAGCCTACTATGGAGAGTTGTTCACTGTTACGAAGAGTTGCCGCTACCAGGTACTGACCTTCTGGTGAGCTACTTCACGCATTGACTGACATTGAGAATGGAGACTTCTAAGTCCAACAGTTCCGGCACAGGTGAAATCGTACGATACACAGCTCAATCATCTGTAGAGGATGGTAAGAACCCTTCCACCATCAGCCAAATCGTCTCATTAATCGAAAATAGAGGTTCTCGACAGCCTCGAAACTGAAGACCTATCCACCAATGTTCAAAACCCGTCTCAAGGGACATGCCACTGGATACTTGAACATGACGCTTACAAGTCCTGGTTGAATGCGTCTTCGCAGCTTCTATGGATAACTGGCAAGCCAGGGAGCGGTAAGAGCACTCTGATGAAATATATTATCGAGCGCTACCGTCTAGAACGCATGTCGAGCCGGGCAGTGGTGTACTTCTTCTTTTCCCACCGGGGGACTAACCAGTCTGTGACAAGCCTTCTGAGCTCCCTCTTATATCAGCTCTTGAAGACAACTCCGAGCACACGAACGTTCGAAATATTCTCCAGGTTTCTCGAGAAAAGGGAGAATGAGGGCCCCTACAACACATGGGATAACGATATCCTAACAGAGAACTTGCTGAGCCTGGCCGATAAATCAACAGCGCTGGGTGATTCCATCATCTTGTTCATTGACGCTTTGGATGAGTGTGACGACCCCTGCATGGTTGTTGCCCTCATTCAGCGTCTCAACGCCTTCAGTTCCAGACGACGAATTCGAATCTGTGTCTCCTCTCGACACAGCCAGTTCTCCATGCCAGTGGTCGAAATTCGTATGGAGGAAAATAATTCGTTCGATATACACAGGTATTCCTGCGATAGACTGTTGGTCTTCAAGAATTACCTACCTCCAACCATTGATGTTGAACAAATTACCCATACTTTGACGGAGAAGGCCCAGGGCGTGTTCCTTTGGGCGTCTCTGATGATATCGCAGTTACGTTGCGGTGGCTATCTGAAGGCACCTATGACCGAGCAGTACCTCACACCCTGGCTTCCTACGAGTCTCGAGGCAGCATATGAGACGGTTCTGACAAGGCTATGGAGCTGGCATGACGGAAGCAGTCGCAAGGTCGCCCAGGATGCGCTCACTCTTGTGCTGTGCGCCCGGCGACCACTCTCAATGCTCGAGTTACGGAGCGCGCTGTCCTTGACACATAGCGATCTTGATCTTCTAGCACCCACGAGCGACCTAGGAAAAGGCCAATGGGATCTATACAACGACGTACATGGAAGGAAGGACAAGGATTCACTGGAAATGACGTCTCAGCTCATGGCTCTCAGCGGTGGCCTTCTTGAGGTCACGCCGTGGACGCCCAAGTCCGCAAATGATACTACAACAGCCGCTGAATCGACTGTGCATTTCATCCACGAAACAGTCATAGATTTCCTTCATCAAAAAGGCTTCTGTGCTCTGGAGGATGGTAATTACCTTTCCTCATTGTCGGATTCTTGGTGGTCTCAGAATTCCCAGGGACTCCAATTATTAGAGCGGCAAAGGACTAAAGACTGCAATCCCAAGTTCCAATTTCGCGTTGCTTGGATATGTCTCCTTTATGTCAATGGAATGCTAACACATTCCCACATCCCAAAGACCAGGGATGCGACCTCGCCAGGCCCTTTCCTCAGATATTCCCTGACATTCGGCATGAAGCATCTGAGCCTGGCCGAACAAATGGGTGTTACACCCATGACGGAAGGTATGTGCCAGTTCTCTCCGTTTCAAAGCGAGTTCGTCGACCAGTGGGCTTTGCTACATAGCAAACTTTTCAAGGAACAGAAACTGTTCGAGCCGCACAAAACCAAGGGGGTCCATATCATGGGGTACTATGGCTTGCCGTGGTATGGCACGGGGATCTGGGGAGCCACGCTTACGGATATCAATGAGAAGGATACTCATGGACGTACCGCGTTGTCTTTTGCAGCGGCTATGGGCCATCGGGGAATCTGTGAATCACTCATTGGCAATGGTGCTGATATAAGCCATCGAGACCATGTCTATGGTCAAACTCCATTGGGTTTTGCCGCAGCTCATGGCCATAGGAGCATCGTCAAACTCCTACTGAGTGCGGGCTCTATCTACGACGATCACGTCAGTGGCGTTACACCGTTGTGGTTGGCATGTCGCAGTGGTCATCTAAACGTCGTGGAGATGCTGCTGGGGGCAGGCGCAGACCCCAATGCCAGCAGTATACACACCGGCCACACATGTATGTCCCGCACTGCCGCTCTTGGGCATGTCAGAGTCGCCCATTTACTTCTAGAACGAGGCGCCAAAGTGACTACATTGGACAGAGGCGGATGGACTCCGATTCATCACGCCGTCAACCGAGGCCGAAAGAAGACAATCGAGTTGTTGCTTGGGTCCCTCGAGTCACACCAACTTCAGAAACTGAAAGTCAGCTTCTACAAGAACCAGGAAAAGGGCACTTGGATCACTACAGTTTTGAGAGCTATCATTCTTTGGGTTTGTTATCAACGCGACGGTGAGTCGCATACGCCTGCGGCCGGTACCCAAAACACCCAAGTGCTGAGCACGTCTACCTGTGGCAGAGCCACTACAAAACTGGGTAGTAATGGTCGCAAACACAGGCGAGGTGCTGAGGCAGACGAGGATGATGACTACGAAGGGGATAAAAGAAGCATGCCGGGGAAAAGACCGTGTCGTTCAAAGTCGAATGGGCGACGGCTTGCCTGTCCGTATTATAAGAGAAACGAGGCAAGGTTTTGCACTGGAGCTTGCAATGGAGTAGGATTCGAGGATATTTGCCGACTGAAGTGAGTCCCCTCCTAGGTAATTCACTTTACAAACCGCGAAGGTTTGGGGGTTTGGAGTGAAAACACTCAAGTTGAAGGAAACTAATGATTGGACAGAACGCACCTGAAGAAGGTTCATGATCGGTCCAAGAATTTGCGGAGATGTCATATTTGCCAACAAATGTTTGACCGTTCAGAGTTACAGGGTCACGCGCCGTGTGAACCAAGAGCCTTGGCGACCGATTATGAGGAGGGTTATGACCTCGACCAGGCCCAGGACCTGAAAAACAAGATACGTCCCAGCAAATCTTCTGCTGAGGCTTGCTGGACAGCAATTTTTAAGCTGCTATTTCCCGACTGGCCCAATAACAAAGATATTCCCAGTCCATGTGAGTCTGCAAGCTGTTGTTGAATAACACACGAAATATCCTTAAGTAATTGCTAACCCGGACGGCGCCACAGATCAAGAGACCCAAACCCAGGCTGCCTCGACGCATTGTCTATTGGCCGTTCAACAACACCGCAACAGAGTGATGGACCCGAACACAATTTCTCAGATCCTAGCCTGCCAGAGCGAAGAGGATATTAGACAGTTCCTAGGGCATCTTATAGGGGACTTGGAAAGCGGCCTTGGCCTTGACCCGATAGCGACCGACAACTTGCCTCCAGGGCCTACGTCCACTATTCCTTTGCAACCGGCTGTGCCCCCCCGGAACGTGGCATTTTCCCCATATCGACCTCCACCAGACCGACCCTTCTTTGAACCTACTGGCAGCTACATTCACGGACAACACATCCAATTGCCTTCTTCCACTATGTCAAGCTCTGATCCGAACTCAAACCAGGTGTTTCCGAGCTATGACCTTTCGGTATTCACAGAGGACACAACATACTCGGACCAAATGTCAACGGGCCTTGACTCCTATGGAATTCACCATGATGAAAATAGCAGCAGCAATCTGTTACATTTTGAACAACAAACGGTTCCCCCAGCCCCTCAGCAACGGGTCGCCAACGTGGCTCATAATCTCGAATCCGGCTTCGCAATGAGAAACCAGGACATGGCTCCGAATGGTTCCTGGAACAACTTCTCACACAGTTCCCAGCCCCAGCCGCAATCTATATGGGGCGATCCAGTGCAGAGCGATTCCCAGCTAAGGGATTATGATAATCAACAGAACCCCGACCCTGGCAAATTGTAGGTCGATGGATACGACAATGGTTCGGCATTGCAGTCTGAATTGATAGGGTATGACTGGGGCTTGACTGAGTTGAGATCGTTGGATAGATCAAATTTAGATTTCAAGAAGATTAACTAGTACCACTTATTTATTTATCTTATAGTGTATTAATTTATCTCAGCTTTCCTCAGAAAAGGTGTGCTGATTTTCCCGAACCTGCGCTCATGGAATAAAATATGTTGTGGTCTGGGTCATGACCTGTAGAACTGATACTGATTATTTAAATTTCTTTTTTTAAGAAAACAAAACACATAAACTACACCTTTCTCTTCATTTCTTTAAACCACATTTGCCTTTCCGTTAAAACGTATTAGCTAAATAAGGACTACTCTGGGGTACATAATACAATAATGTCAGCAGGTTTTAAAGTTTAATTAAACAGCCTGAAAGCCACTATATTTGAATCAGCCGACAAATAATTACCACTGTTAATGAAGTACTGGCTTCTGATTTTAATATATTGCATTATAACACCTTATTAGCATTTCCCTGGAACGGGCGCTGAGATGGCCTGGTTCGGAGCATCCTCAGCTGTGAAGTCAGCCAGCTAGCCGTTTTCAATGTGAACACTGTTAAGCCACCAACAAGTAATAAAAGTATAACTGATGCTAAGCGTGAGCCATTCGAATTGACTTTTAACACATGCGAATTTTAGATTAACATGAGCCAAAATGCTCACTAGAGCCGATCAATTGATCTATTGCACTGGCGCTAACAACCCGTCAGGCGCTGAAGCAAATTCTCCTCAGGCCTGAAAAGTAGGAGGAGGCTGGGGCCTTGAAACAGTCTCATTAACCTTATTATTAATGTTGTACAGAGAACCTGATCTTACGTTACGTGACGGCCCCCGACATCCGAAAGGCTCACAACGAAGCCGAGGCGTCGGCGGGTTGAGTTTGTAGATATGACACTAGAAAGTTGATAAGTGGCGTTCTCGAAGAAGTCGGAAGATCGGGGTCTCAGCCACCCGGGAAGTTTATCGAAGACTGTCGTCTGAGTCAGACGCGTGGCCAAAATGGGGTGGTTTTCCTTGTTTAGTGATTCAATTTAGGATGTGGCTTGCATGTGAAGGAATGCAGTGTAAGCATGGGTTCCTTTAAAGATGATGGATCAACTTCTTGTTGGATAACGTTGGGTCTATTGCGTACGTAGCACGGAGATCGGGAGGTATTGATGGTTAGTCTGAGACAAAGAGTCCACAAGATTACAAGGATGTTCCTCCTGCGTCCTTTTGTAGCGTGATAACCGATGACGACCTTGAAGGTATATCGCAGCGGCTTATCCGTAGCGTGGGCCGAAATGAGGGGCGAACTGCCGCGGCCCTTTGTAAGTCAGGATCGGCACCAGCAAAAGGACCCAATCCTTGTTCTTCAAAGCTCTCCCCGGATAGGAAGGTTTGTGTGTATACCCGAGAACTTTTGTTCTCCACACTGTCCCTCATGAGGCAATTCCCGATGGACAAGTAGACAAGGGAGATGCCGTTTTTACCGGGTTGACCTTTGCACGATATCCTTGGTCCAACGTGATTCTCAAGTAAGTGCCGTGTTCCGTTCAAAGACATTTTTAATTGGATACAATGGTATCTCGGTGTAACTGCAATCCACTATATAAACCGCCAAGCACGGTCTCTGGATGTTGATCTCGCCGCATAACCATAACCATACCGGCCTCAAAATGCGGTTCAGTTTAATCAACACTCTTCTGGCCGTCGGGACATTGGCCCAGGCCTTCAACCAGGGTGGCCTCAATGCCGTCAATCGTCCTCATGCCAGACGTGCACCCGCTATTCCTGAGTCCGCTCTGAACAAGAGGGTCGACAAGTCCAAGTTCCTTAACAAGAAATCACAGAAGTTTGTTGTCAATGGATCTGCTATTCCCGAGGTTGATTTTGATATTGGGGAGTCTTATGCTGGATTACTGCCGATCTCTCAAAACCCTAATGAAGAGCGAAAGTTGTACTTTTGGTTCTTTCCCAGCACCAACCCCAAGGCTAGCAAAGAGGTTGTCATTTGGTAATTTGCCTACTACCAGAGTTTTCAATCATTACTAACAACTACAGGCTGAATGGAGGTCCTGGTTGCAGCTCTCTCAGTGGCCTTTTGACTGAAAATGGCCCTTTCCTATGGCAAGAAGGAACTCTGGCGCCAGTCCCAAACTCATACAGTTGGACCAACCTGTAAGTCCACTCGCCCATTCATCGAGAACTTGGCTAACATGATTAGCACCAACGTTATCTGGGTTGAACAGCCCGTTGGCGTCGGCTATAGCCAAGGCAAGCCCAATATCACCAACGAAGTGGAGCTCGGTCATCAATTCACTGGCTTCTGGCGAAACTTTATCGACACATTCAACCTAAAGGGCGCCACAACCTACATCACCGGAGAGTCCTATGCCGGATACTACGTCCCCTATATTGCCGATGCCTTCATCACAGCCAACGATGATGATTACTACAAGCTTGGCGGCGTGGCCATCAACGATCCCATCGTCGGTGACGGTACTCTCCAGCAGCAAGCTGTCATCTTCCCATTCATCGAGTACTGGCAGAATCTGTTTAACCTTAACCAGACGTACATGAATGCCCTGCGATGGACGCACCAGCACTGCAAGTATGACAAGTATATCGAGAAGTACGGAACTTTCCCTCCGCCCAAGGAAAAGTTTCCCGTTTTGCCGGATCCATATGCCGATAAGAATCCCAAGAGCAACTACACTTGCGATATCTTTGATTATGCTCTTGCTGGTGCTACTGATTCCAATCCTTGCTTCAACATCTATCATATTACCGATACCTGCCCGTTCAAGTATGGTCAGCTCGGAATTGTCAACAAGGGCGACTATTCGCCTCCTGGCGCCGAGGTCTACTTCAACCGCACCGACGTCAAGAAGGCTCTCAATGCCCCCCTCGACGCTACCTGGTATCAATGCACACCCAACAATGTCTTTGGCTTTGGTAACCCCAAGTCTAACCGCAGCGACACTTCTCTTCCTCCTGCTCAGAACGAAGTTCTCCGTCGTGTGATTGAGCACACCAACAACACCATCATTGGTGTCGGCCGTCTCGACTACATTCTCCCTCCGAACGGCACCCTCTTTGCCTTGCAGAACGTCACCTGGAATGGAATGAAGGGTTTCCAGAAGTATCCCCAGGACAAGGACTTCTACGTTCCATTCGACCCAGCGTGGAACGCTGGGAGACTCAGTGAGGCTGGCATTGCTGGTCAGTGGGGTTATGAGCGTGGCTTGACTTACTACGAGGTTCAGCTGGCTGGGCACGAGCTTCCCGGCTATTCTGCTGGTTCTGGATACCGTGTTATTGAGCTTATGTTGGGAAGGATTAAGAACTTGGGGACTGTTGAGGATTTCACCACGCAGACTGGAGATTACCAGGGTGGTAATGGGGGCAATTCTGGGAGCGTTCGCATTATGAACCCATTGGCTTTGGCTCGTGGGCTTGCTTACAACTAACGTACCCGTTCTTGCCTCTCTAGGTTTGATAATTCTAAATGCGGGATGTTCTTTTCTGGTACATGATAGCGTCGAGCTTTGCATGATTCATATATTAACGATATTCTACATACCTCTGGTGTTGCGTGGTTATATGCGGTGATCAGCTGACATCAAGCCAAGTCAATGAAGGATCTTGGCCACAAACATGAATTTTGTACAACTGAGAGCTTCTTTCTTCTTCTATATCTGAAGTCTCTTTCAATATTTCGCCATACTGGCCATACTGGTCTTTTATGGCCGATCGACGCTTCATACAGCGTTCAAGTTGTAGAATAAGGGGACTTCTATCCCACGTGATAAACTTAGTTTTTATTCTAGATTCTATGCGGTAGATCTTGCAGTGTTGCCATGGTCAATTTGCTATTGATGGGGATACTTTAAAAATGAAAGAAAAAATAATAATAATGCTGCAGATCGATTTACTCATCTGCCTGATGCACGCTGCCAAACAGGATAACTACCAAGCATGAACACACAGCACAGCATTAAGGATCTTCTGGTAGATAGACAATTATTAAATCAACTAAAAATAATAAATTACTTGCTAAGTTTCCATCACTTCCCACACAACCTCTAAAAACAATTTCAGCGTGATTACTAGTGCAAATCGTGAATATGATATTGTCGGTGTATTCCGAACTATGACTAAGAACTACAGTGGTCACCGCCTATATCCTGCACATACACCCTTTCCATCCACAAGAACAGAAAATATATCTCGTCAACATTGTTATTGGTCAACCTGCCCGTCCACGTCTGAGCAAACCCAGTTGTTTGAGGGGAAGACGGCTTGTTAGACAGAACGCTGACTATCACCATTGGATCAGATGCAAGGGAGTCAAGACAAGGTTGCTGTCAGAGGTAACAACTTGTAAGACAAGTTAACAAAAACCCGTTTCACTAGTTATCCTTAACACAATATTAGACCTCAACGATCTCGTCCCCCTTCCCAACCACCAGTTTAGGAATACTATGCTTAAACACATTATCCCCATCATACTTCCTCTTCAAAGCCGCCAGAGTCTCATAGTTCCGTCCATAGATCTTCTTGACATCCGCATCCTCATGGCTGTGCAACGAGATGTAGGATCCTTCCAGGATGTTATCAGCATCTTCCGCTTCGAGTTCAGCCTTGAGCTGCGCGGCCCACCGTACACGCTCCTCCACCATGCTCTTGTCTGCAAGGACAGCATAGAACTCGAGCATATGATGTCTTGCTCTTGTGCCAAAGACGGATTTATGCTCGGGCTCTGCTGCAGACAGCAAGGTGTGATACGAGATGATTAGGCTTCCGCCAGGCGCATTAGCACCGTGCCTCGCGAGAATCTCAACCGATTTATCTGTGAGCTTCTTAACGTTTAGAGTATACAATCGCCCGTATGACGGCCAAGTGACCATCTTGTCGTTGTTCTCAAGCACTTCGGCAAGTGCCATGTCTTGCGTTGCCTCCATAACGCACTTTGCTGCTCCAGCAATGTTTTTGATCCACGAGTGGCCTTCTTCCTTGTCTTCGCCATGCCATATGGCGACAACTAAAAGGCAGATCGGTTGGCCTGGCATTTGGGCAATCATTGGCTGTAGTTGAAGGTAGATGGGCAGCTCCCCGGATGCGAGGAGCTTCTCGTAGTGGCTGTTGTATGAAGCGAGAGCAGCAGCTAGGTCACTCGACTCATACACGATGGTTGAGAAGAGAACCTATCTATGTAAGCAAAGCTTCGTTGTCTGGTGGTGACCATACCTTGTCTAGGGGATAAACCTTGACGGTAAGCTCAACGATGATGCCGAGCGACCCGCCACCTCCACGAATGCCAGCGAGTAGTTCTTCGTTGGCATCTTGTATTTCTCCACGAGCATTCACAATCTTAGCACCGAGGATCTGGTCAACTCCCAGGCCATAATGCGATGTCAACGCGCTGTAGCCGCCGAGAGTCGCCCATCCAGTGTGTCCTACACTTGCAAAAGTCCCACTGAAACAGTATCAGGACCAAGAGGCTGAGTGTTGAGGTAAGCCAAGTACTCACGTAGGCGTAGTCAATCCCTGTTCGCCCAGATCCCCGGCCAGTTTGCCACAAAGTATACCTCCACCCACTCTTGCGCTAAGCCTGTCCTCAGCGACGAGAACATGATTGATATCTCGCATGTCAATTACAAGTGCGCCATCAACAAGCGTGCGAGCGGCACAATCGTGCCCTCCACCTCGTACACAAAACTCAACGTGGTTCTCGAGACAGAACTGTACCACGGATGCAACTTCATCTGCATCGTGAGGTCTGACAACGCCGAGGGTTTGGACGGGTTTTTCGACAAAGCATTGTTCAGCTTGCTTGTAGTCTGGTGCGCTAGGTTCATAAATCTTGGCTTGCGTCGAGGCTAGATGAGCCTCTAGTTTGGCAATAACTGATGTCACAGTCATTATAATCACTGGATCAAATAGATTATTGGAAGTTTTGGAGAGAACACAAACGGATGGTTCGGCTACATTTATACTTCTTCCTTGCCGCCAAGATGATGCACAATGGTAAACCACCCAATAGGGAACACTGTTTACCCTTTTCTATCGGACACTGCTTATTTGTTTTGAACCCCGAATTATATGAACCAATCGTTCCCGAGCAGACATACGATGGTTCGCTTACTGAGGGGCGATTGTCCTTGTCGGTTATTCGTCAATTCTGGGGTTAATGCAAACCCAGTTCAGAGAGACAAGGCCGAACCCCTCTCGTTTACGTTGGCTAATAAGCCGTACGTTATCTGTATGATGATACGGAAACCTTATGGATGCGAGATTAGCAAAGCAAGTGTGAGGGCCAGAATGAGTAAGCCCTTGTGTTTTGGGTGGAGCGTATACTGCGCGTATGTCAGCGTATTACAAATTGTGACATTGACTATGCAACTCAAACTTCAACCCTCAACTGACTTATTGCGGCCTATGAGGTATGGACGTTTGGGCTGCATGTTTATCTTAACATCCAATAAGGACTGAAGCGTAATTTTCCGTTCGTCCCACTTCTGGTTCTAGGTATTGTTTAATAATCAGAAACAGGTGATTAAAAGATGGCATTCCTCGTCGTAGCCATTTAATAGCTCGAGAGATCATTCTCAACTGAAACCAGCCATCTTTCACTTCTTTGAGGGAGTCTATGGTACAGTTCGAGTTATACAACTTACCTAAGCGCTAACTCGAGCATCATTCCGGAGGAGGCGGGGCAACTTGTCGCTTTACCGCTTATTTGACGAGTGAAGCACCATCATATTAAATCTGAGATCAACGCAGAAAGTTTACATCTGTTTATCTTTCTCTCCTACTACACCACTCTTATTTGTCATGGGTTTGCAGGTTGGTGTTATCGGTGCTGGCATCGGCGGTCTCAGTGCCGCCATCGCCCTACGACGTACCGGAGCTCAAGTCGAGGTATATCCTTTCATGCGAACTACACGAGCGAGGATGTTGCTAACAGCTAGTCTAGATATTTGAAAGATCCAATTTTCAGAATGAAATTGGTGCAGCCATAACCCTTACTCCAAACGGCATGCGCATCCTCAAAGATTTTGGCTTTGACCCCAAGTCGGCCCGAGGCGTGGAAAATAGGCAAATGCGCATGGCAGATCCTTACTCTCTGAAGGATCTTCTCGTGGAAGATTTTCGTCAAGTCCAAGATGATTATGGTGCGCCATTCATGTTTTTCCATCGCGTGGATCTCCATACTGCGCTGAAGGAAGTGGCAGTATCAAGCCATGATGATTATCCAGGCCCACCAGTGGTAATCCGTAATGGCCACTCGGTAATGAAGTTGGATTGTGAAAGTGGAACCATCGTCTTGGATAATGGGGAGTCTTTAAAGAAAGACCTTGTAGTCGTCGCTGACGGCATCCGGGTGAGTCGTCTAGGACCTCTGAAATACCTTGAAATTGACTAACGTCGCATCTAGACCAAGCTCATCAACGAGATCACACAAAAGAATGTACCACTCGAAGACGTCAAATCTTCATTCTATAGATGTCTCATCCCCTTCGATGAAATCAATAAAGATCCAGAGCTCGCAGCAATTTTCAAGGATCAAGACCCTGGATTCTGGGTCCCATTCGAGCTCTCGACAGGCACATTCCTCGTTACGTATCCATGTCGCGATCAGAAGATGCTCAACATTGCTTTTAGACATAAGACTAAAATCGAAAATGAGCATGCAGACGACTGGAATACTGATACGAACATCAATGATGTTGTCGCGATGATGGAACACTTTAATCCGCTGCTGCCGAAGCTATTCAGCCTGACGTCAAGCGTGTCTGTTCATAAAGTTTTCCGTCGGGAGCCTCTCGATACATATACCCGTCAGAAGGCTGTTATAATTGGGGACGCTGCCCATCCTATACAGCCAACTCATGGTAAGTTCACCCATCTCTCAAAGCCAGCAACTTCTGTTATTAACCTGGAACATTACAGCGCAAGGCGCGGTCCTCGCCATCGAAGAAGCTTTAACACTTGGAGCCCTGTTTACCAACATGCAAGGTGCAGACCAGGTATCACAACGCTTGGAATTGTATGACCATATCTTGAAGCGTCGTATACATGCAACTCAGCTACTCTCTGATGCAACGCCCGGTCTATCCGGTGCCTTTCGGAGGCGGGCTGAGGATATTTGGGGAGAAGGGGTGTTTCCCCAAGAAGCGATGAACTTTACCAAGCCAGTAAGGGACTTCTTCTATGGTTGGGATGTGAGAAAGGAGGCAGAAACTGTTTTGGCTGCTGACAGGCAGTGACCTTGCTTTGTTGTTTACGCTATTATCTTGCAGAGCCCTACGCAGTTGGTCACTGTGCCGAAGGGAAACGGAATTCTGGCACGTGATGTTTTAACTTTTGTTTTTTTTAATCCGCTATGCAAAGGTCTAAGATACAACGACATATCTGCTCATGAGTCTCGTCCAGTCCATTCTGACCCTTCCGTACTGTTTACTTCCAGGCGTCTACCAGATATCCTCCTTTGGTAATGATTAGCAAAGTCTTTAACACCAAGGGAAGTATGCTTACCTGATAACGAGCATTGTCTCTCAAGCTCTTTACCTTCTCAGATGCATCATCAAGTGAGATGCCACGCTGTTCAGCGTAAATTGAAATGAGCGTTGAGTTCACGTCTCGCGCCATATGTTTCGCATCTCCACACACGTAGACGATTGCACCGTTGTCAATCATATCTACCACCTCCTTGGCATGTGTCCTGATCATGTGCTGCACATAAATCTTCTCTCTAGTTTCTCTTGAGAAAGCAATGCGGATGTCGAAACTGTCACCCAATGTGTTCTTGTAATCCTATTATCAAGTCAGAATATGTAAAGATGGGATGATCAGATCTTTGACTTACCTTCCACTCTGACTCGTATAGATAATCTTCATCCCGTCGACGACAGCCGAAGAACAGTAGACTCTTGCTGACATCCTTGCCCTGCTTCTTCAGAGCAGCTCGCTCTTGCACAAAGGCTCGGAACGGTGCAACACCTGTTCCTGGGCCGATCATGATAACAGGTAGAGACGAGTCCTTTGGAAGCTTGAAGTTGGACTTGCGAAGATGAATGGGGACTTTGAAGCCTGAGTATCTGCCACGGGGACCATCGATCATGTGAGCTGTCTCGTCTGACTGAGCTTCATGGTTCTGGGCTTTCTTGAGGGCATAAAGGTAGTTTGTAGCGACACCCTTAAAGACTTCAGGGCGCCCTTGGACCTTGCAGGATTCAACCCCTGCGGTGATAGAGATCACAGTAGGCTGTACGAAGGATGAAGAAGAGATGGAGTAATAACGAGGCTGGAGTTTGTTTAGGCCCTCAATGATGGCTGAGAAGGGGATTTGTATCCAAGGTCGGCCACCACTGAGCATACCCAACACTTGTGCAAGCGTGAGACGAGGCTGGTTGACCTTGGTATGGAAGGAAACCTTGTCGCTACCCAACTTGGTCGCTTCAGCCTTTGCGCTCTCTGTTGGGGCAAATGCAGCTATGATATCGATGAACTCTCGTGAGACAGGACCGGCGATCTCGAGGTAGTATCGTAGTGCAGTCGCATATGTCGTAGGTGTAGGAAGAGGTGATTTGGCGGTGGACTCACGGCTGACAATGGAAATTACTCTATCCTTCTTCTCAGCAAGGCCAAGAACGTCAAGAAGTTGGGCGACTTGATCCTCCGAGTTTGTAGGCCAGATAGCGATATGGTCACCTGTCTCGTAGGTCATGGCCGAATCACCGAGATCGATCTCCATATGAATGCAGTTGCGGTCTTGGGAAGTGAATAGTTCACGAGACTCATTGATGCTGGCGATGTATGGATTTGTGTTGCTGAACTGACGGTTTCCAGAGCTGGAGTCGAGATGGTCGACATTTGCTTCACCGAGGAACACACCAGGAGAGGACGTAGTCATATCCTCCCTTTCCACGACTCCAAAGGTAGACTCATAGGTAACATCTCGCTCTTGTAGATCGAACTCTTCAATCAACTTGGGCCACATGTCTTGTTTCCATGATAAAAAGTCTTCCTCTGTTGTTCCGGTCGCGTCGTCCGCTTCACCAATAGAAGCCAAGTTTCGAGCACCGAGTTGTTCCAAGGCCTTGGAAGCACGACGAACCATGGCGTTGTAGTGCTCATATGTGCTGTTTCCGAGGCCAAAAGCAACATACTTAACATTCTGAAGATCAACCTCAGGCTGGTCTCCATCCTCACCGCCGGTGATGTAGTTATAGAACGCTTGCGCATTGTCCGTTGGTTCGCCCTCACCATAGGTGGCAAGAACGAACATAAGAACAATCTGCCCAGAAAGCTCGGAGAGATCATTATAATCGTACTCCTCAAGATCTGCGACCATGGGATCCAAGCCATATCGGGAACTCGCCTCTCGTGCTAATTTCTGTGCGTAGCTCTCTGCGGTTCCGCTTTGAGAACCATAGAAGACGATGCAGTTCTTTCCAGTAGTGTTGCAAGTGTGGACGATGCTTCTTAGGCTGTCTTCTTCGGAGGCCGGAAGCTCTGTTATAGAGGAATTATGTTTGGATGATGAGAAACTCCATAACTTTCCGTTTGACAGATAGATGATTGCACCGACGAGAAGTGATACGAGAACAAACAAGTCTACTGAGTCAAGTGGTGGAGACTCTGTAGTGAGAAGAGGCTCGTCCAGAATGGACTCGTTGGATGTAGAGATGAGAATATCAGCCATTGTATCAGGGCTTTGGGGTTAAAACAATTGATGATAACGCGAAGGCATTCGGATATCTTCAGAGTCTATTATATCCGGTCAAAGAAGTCATCGACAGTTGTCACATAGCCTGGTTACCCGGACCGGAATCCATTTCCGAATTTCCAGCCCACAACATGTTGACACTCCAAGGCGATACCACCAATCACAAACATGGCAAGGTCATCGGAATTTAACATTATTTCCGAGAACTCTAACCAAGGTGTCTGAGGATTGGGTCAAGATCTCGGCTTTAATATCTACACACAATACGGCGCATACATGCAGGTTATATGTGTTTTTATGTGTTCTTTATCAAGGTTCAGGGCTTCAAGAGCCTTTTATTCCCAAACTATTCAACGAAGTAACCTAATTTTATATGGAAAGATAAAGATTTATTTACAGCCTATGTAGTCTCGGGTAACAGATCATAGTACCATCTATTCGCCAATCAGTTATGGGTTTTCTTTACCAGGTGTCAGCTGTACCCAACCCGATGACAGATAACCGATCTTAATTACCGTAAAAGCAGTCCAAGATCGATTCGCTAAGAATCTCAACTTCTCTTCTGTCTTGGTTGAGCCTCCTGACTATTTCTTTTATGAGAGAAAGCCGACAGCCTCAGATACGTGAGATGACATAAGACGAAGAGGTTGAAGGGTTTGAATGGTTACATCCAGCAACCCTACAGGCTTTTGAAACATTCGCGCTGGCACTTACTTCCTTAGCAAGATCTCTGGAAGGCATCTACAGATCCATCACGCCCCATAGTTGACTCATGACCTGTCATTCCTCTAACAGGGCTCCAAGTGTTCTTGTACAATCTGCTGCTCGATTCGTTGAGGCAGTCATAAAGTTGATTCGAGAACTTGAGCAAGGTAAGTTGGAGGGGGCCCAGTTCTTAGTTGGACTAACCGCTCGTGAGTAGCGGGACAAGATATTCGTGATGAAAGTGACCATGCCCAAGGTTTCTCCAGCAAATGACACAACAGCATCGTGGCCCTCTCGTGATTTCATGGTTCTATGTAATGCACGAAGTATTGAGGGATTCGAGTGTTTCTGAAGATGGGGGTTTTATATGAGCCTTCAACAACAGAATCGGACATAAGAGCACGCTTGATATAAGAGACAAGGATAGTATCTCGGCTGTGATATGATTACTAAGATATCCTTAATAAAAATAAGAAATATGGATGATTCGGAGACGGAATCAATGTGTCAAATAAATATAGTGACAACCGCTATCTCTATATCAAGATATGCCTGTCGTGATCTGCGGTGGAGATCGTTGTTACCCCATGTCTATCAGTCTCGGAACGGTTCAGCTCCGAGCTATCTCGTTCCGAGCATGATAAGCCCCGCGTCAATTGATAAGTAAGCGGAGCGGTGTATGGGGTAATCTAATAAGTTAGCAGGGGACAGTAATCTTTCAGTCGGGGCCCCGACTCATGAGACGGACGAAGGATGTTCTAGTCTTTTACTTACTGGTTTCGATACGTAATTCCTGGACCATGTGACGAGTAAAAAACCTGCTAAAATTGTTCGAGGACCAAGCTTTCAGCCACAAGTTTCAACTGCGAATAATGAAGCTGGTCGCAAGAGCACATACTAATGTCTCAACATCAAAACACCCGCATAGACAAATCATCAAGGCAAGCTCATGTAAAATAAAAAATAAAATAAAAACAGTATCCAGTAATTAATTCAATACTACAGCTTAAACACATTGACCTTAACACACTTGACCTGCGTCCAATCATGCAGCGCATCCTCGCCATTCTCCCTTCCAAATCCACTCTGCTTAATACCTCCAAAGGGAGTATTGGGACTGATGCTTGCCCATGAATTAACACACACCAAGCCACACTCAATCTGATCTGATACCCTAATCGCCCTGCTAATATCGTTTGTAAACACCGACGCAGCTAAGCCGTACACGTTATCGTTGGCAAGACTGATAGCTTCCTCTTCCGTCTTGAACTTTGCAATACTGGCCACTGGACCGAAGACTTCTTCTCGGATGATGGTTGCGTCTGGTGACACGTTGACGAATGCCGTGTTGGGAATGAAGTGGCCCTTTGTGTCAGGAGCTTTGTTGTCGCCGCCATGGAGCACTTGTGTTCCTTCGGAGTTGGCCTTTGCGACAAAAGCCATGATTCTCTCCTTTTGGGTCGAGCTGATAACTGGTCCTTTCATGGTCTCATCCAAAAGAGGATCTCCCATGACAGCGTCCTTGGTTCGCTTCGAAAACTCAGCAACGAAACGATCATAAATCTCCTCCTGGACGTAGATACGACTTCCAGCCGCGCAGATCTGGCCGTTGTGCAATGTGATGCCCATGGTCGCCCACATCAGTGCATTCTCCCAATCTGCATCGGCAAACACAATGCTTGGGCCTTTACCACCGAGCTCGAGGGTGACTCTCTTGAGATTCGACCTCGCTGCGCTGGCAAGAATTGTTCGTCCGACGCCAAGGCTTCCAGTGAAGGAGAGCTTGCGGACTTCACTGTGGTCTGCTAAAGCTTGACCAGCGATGGTCCCCAGTCCGCAGAGGATGTTGATAACACCTGGTGGGAAGCCAGCTTCGACGATAAGCTGGGCGAGCTTTTGACCATAAAGAGGAGCAAGCTCTGGGGTCTTGATAATGAGGGTGTTTCCAGCTGCAAGAGCGGGAGCCATCTTCCAAGAAGTTATCATGCTTTCTGGATGTTAGTACGAGGCTTGTAGGTTATCGCGAGGACTTACAGAGGGGTGTTCCAAGGAACGATGGTTGCACAAACACCAATTGGTTCTCTCTTGGTGTAAGCAAGACCATTTTCGGAATCTATGGAGTGTCCATCAAGCTTATCTGCCCAGCCAGCGAAATAGCGACAGGTCTCAACGGCCATGGGGTTACACATGCCGATCGACATGTTGTACAACATGCCAGCATCGACGGCCTCAATTGACGCAAGGTCCTGTGCATTCTGCTCAATCAAGTCTGCGAGCTTATTAAGAAGGCGTCTTCTTTCTTGCGGGAGGGTTATTTTCCACGTGGCAGAGGCTTTCTTGGAGGATGCTACTGCACGGTCGACATCGGAGGCTTGGGCGGCGGATACGGGGCCGATGGAAGTCGCAGTGGCTGGGTTTTCGGTTATGACGGTCTTGTTATCGGTTGCGGGCTCGAATTTGTTATCGATGAAGAGACCTGTGGGAACTATCAAGTTTTGGGTGAGTACATGCATGAGAGATATTGGTGTCTCTCTCAAACATACGTGTGATTTTGCGACCGCCAGATCCAGTGATGGTAAGTTCTGCCATATTGAAGTATCACCAATAGGGAGTAAATATTCTCTTAATCAAGTTTAGTACGAATAGGTCGCAGATAAATCAATGAGCAGAGGCGGGGAAACGATTCAAGCTTGGGCTGAAATGAATATTATTTATGTGGAATACCGCGGCATTGCCCATGGAGCTCGGAATGCAACACAACACGGTTCGGAACGGTAAGCACTACTACTTACATGAACTAATGTACACGATGAACCAAGACATTATGCATGACAATAGACTGTGAAAATAGCAACTTAGTCATGTTGATGCATATTAGGTACCTATTGCCATGGACTTGTTGTCAGATGATCATCATTGTCGTACGTGTCATCTATGAGCAGGCGGGGAGCCGTAATGCCGAGCATTTCGTGCCTTGCAGATGCAGACTCTAGTTTTCCGATTGGTGACATGTAGAATCAATCTCGGAACCGCACTGGTGCATTCCGCCATATCATGCTTGTTGGGTGGTTAATAGTTGACGAAATAATTCACGCATTTATTTGAGTCCTGTCTGACCTTGTTGTTAACCTCATTTCCACATTCTTAGATGGTTTAGCTGCTAGTGATATGTTTATTTGGTGTTGAGATGACGCACCAACTGTCGGAGTACGGATTGGTTTTACCATTGGCCATGATGTCTTACACCAAGCCTCTGGGGACGTGCATGTCAGCATTTATCCCCTTTCGTATGACTAAAGTTATGTATGTGGATGAATTGGTTAATGGAAAAATGACAATTCATACATGAGAACTTGCTTGCTGTTATCGAGAGGATTCGGCAACAAGCCCATTTGTACCTAGAGGGCTTGGTCGGTCGATACATCCACGAATAGCTCATCAAGTGTAATGGAAATTTTCAAGAGTTATTCATTCTTAGATTATACAATACAAGCAAGCAATTATCTATAATTATGTTTAAACATAAGCCCTTACAATTTGGGGAGCTCCTCCTTACAACACCCCGACGTCAATCTCGATCCAACATCCTTGTTCGACGGTACATCAATCGCAGGATTGCCTGTAAAGAAGTCCGAGGGTGTAATATGCAACTGAAGCATCTCCACGGGCATCACAGGCCAATCCTCAATTCTTGGATTATGCGTAAGCCCAAAAACACTCCACAGCACAATATCCTGGTTCAACACATCATCGCATCGGTCAGCTGCGTCGCTGACACCGCCAACCTCGGTCTTACTCTGCAGAGTGTAGCGACCGCCCGCGTAGAGCTCGTGATCCTTGTACCTGGTCACCCAGAGGTGGTGCTTGGCAAAGAGGGCGCGCTTGGCCTGCACGCTGTTGGGATCGGCGAGGAGGAGCTGCGTTGGAGGGGTTGTGATCTTGTATCCAACCGGCTTTCCGGTGATTGGGTTGGGCTTGTTGAGGTTCTGGACCTTGAAGACTCTGTTGTTGAAGGGTGCGGCGTCAAGGCCTTGTGAAGTCGTGATTTGTGTCTGCCGCACTTCATACATGTTGCCGCTGGGGTTTGTTCGGCGATCCATCCTGAGAGGAAGACTCTCCTCTTGAATAACAGTGTTCTCTGATCCATCGATAGACGGGTCCATGCGAACACAGAAAACATGCTGGTGGTTCTGAGCCAACGCTCCAGGGCTAACGATGTTACCCCAGTCACTGGTCTTTCCGGGATCGATGTTAACAACAGACACGACACCAGTTGCTCGAGCCTCGACGACAATGCCTGCAGTCTGGTCGAACTTGTAGTTGAAGATGTACTCGTAGTTGGCAAGAGTAATTATGAACTGGATAACAAGCTCACGACGACGAGTCACAACAGCACGGCCGGTTCGCCAGTCGGTGTGCTTCCAGTTGATGCCGTTGTCTTGTTCGTGGAGACAAATGACATTCTTTGTATCCTGGGCAGTGCCATCTGCGTCGATGAGA
Source organism: Fusarium verrucosum (assembly GCA_013623715.1). NCBI lineage: Eukaryota > Fungi > Ascomycota > Sordariomycetes > Hypocreales > Nectriaceae > Fusarium > Fusarium verrucosum. The sequence goes on from JABFFJ010000214.1 coordinate 21,973, forward strand.
ACACCATCAAAATACTAGAGACTGTTAGTGACTGCGAGATCTAACTCTGCTGGAATCACTCACCTTGATGACACCCAGACAGTCACAACCGAGGGTAAGATTGTTGACGCAATGGCCAAGACCTCCATCACCAAAATCAAAGGCCTGCTTGCGATGATATGGCGGACGAGGATCGGCATAAGGAACAGTCTGTAAAGGTTAGCTCCCTTCTTTCTAGCGTCATCTCATGAGTCATGACCTACCATATCGCTGATACTCAATCTGTACATAATAGGTCGTCCATCATACCGAATATCATGGATGACAGCACCCTCGCGAGGATTAAACGTCACCCTCATTCTCCACTTCTGCCACTGAATGAGATTCCCCTCAGTAATCGAGAAACTGGGTCCCTGAGGCTGCACAACCATCAAGGGCTTCAGGTCCTTCCTCGTTCCACCGGGGAGGAGTTCAGGGACATACTCAGCAGACTGGCAGTGATCAAGAATACCAGGAGCGTGAGTCTTGTCATAGAGACTGTCGCCCTTACCACCAGTAGCTGGCTGCTCAACGCGGACAATCTCCCTTGTGACGGCGTCCATGACAGGAATCAGAGGAACAGGGAAGGCGTAGAAGTTAGAGTCAGGGCCTTTGCGTGTGTCACGGGCGAAGACGAGAGCTTGGAAGAAGCGAGTGTTGCCATCTTCAAGATCCGGGGCACCGTAGGGCCATGGCTCAATAACGGGCTCGAAGCCTTCAGGAAACTTGATCTCCTTGAGCTTGTCCTGGAACAGCTTGGACTTCTTGCAAGCCTCAACCACAATGTCAAACTCAGCCCTAAATAAGGTTAGAGAGGTTATAGCAAGAAAGGACAAAGACTCACATTGTCAAACTAGCCTGATGCTCTTCACTGATAATCTCCTGCCCAACGATGACCCCCTTAGTGAGATCAACCACCGACTCATAATACTGGCTCTTCTGGTCTCCACCAATGATATCATAAAAGACCTGAGCACAGCGATCAGGCCGCGGTGAAGCATTATGCAACGCTCCAGAGTGCTCAAGCTCCAGAAACTTGAGGACTTCCTCCTTGGGTGGCTCCAGCATATACAACTGCCTGAAGAACAATAGTGCCCCGGGATGAGCTGCCTTGATGATATCTCGCGCAAGGTTGGTCTCCCTGAGGCTCAGGGCTGAAAGGGGATGAGGTAGAGCCATGGCTGACAAAAAGGATAGAGACAAAGAATGTTGGTGCTGGATAAACAAACAAACACCTAGTTAGTGAGCTCAGAGGGTGCTATTTTATCTCACACGAGTAACACGACTCATAACCCCTCGGAACGGCTTCATTCCGAGATACGCCCTCGGAACACCCCTCGGAACGCGAAACACTTGTCTCCCCAGATTAGTTATCTCGATAGCGTCGCACGTCTCCACGTTTCCCCGCGTTTTGATACCGGCCCCCTGTCTAGTGCCCACCTGGCGTGCAGATTTGATATCGGCCGGCATTTGTTGGATGCCGAGATAGTCTGGTATGGACTCCTTTATTATCTCTGGGCCGTTCATCATTCCGCACAAGACAGAATTTCCCCAAGAGACACGATATCTCACAACATGGCCAGCCTTGAAAAACAACAGTATCCAACGATGGACAAAGACGCTGCTAGTATCGCTGGCAGCAAGGGCGCTGATAACGAGGATGCTCTGCGTCTTGCCCAGTTGGGTCATGCGCAGGAGCTTCGCAGGCAGTATTCCCTGTTCTCACTCTGTGCGCTGTGTGTCTGTCTTATGGCAACGTGGGAGGCTTTATCGACTGTCATTGCGACTGCATTGATCAGTGGAGGAGCACCATGTTTGTTCTACAACTTGTACGTCAGTCACCATGCTCTTCAGGGGGTTGTACTAATCGGGCAGTGTCCTGTCGGCGATTTGCTCCATCTGCATTGCCAGTTCTCTAGGCGAGATTGCGTCTATATATCCCACCGCAGGAGGTTAGTTACCCAATATCCTCTCCGAGTTCGACGACTAACCATCCCACCCGCTCAGGACAATACCACTGGGTCGCAGCTCTTAGTCCCTCGTCGATTCGAAGATCCGCATCTTGGATCACTGGTTGGGTCTGCATCGGCGGCCAGATAGTTCTTACATCTTCAGCTGCCTTTGCCTCTGGCCTCGAGGCACAATCCCTCATCATCGTCAACGATTCTTCATATGTATCGCAACGATGGCAGGGCATGCTGTTCTACTGGGCTGTTTTGACCTATGCCCTTGTACTCAACGTCTGGGGCCACAGGGCTCTTCCTCTCACCAATACTGTGTCAGGTCAGTACCGGCCCATGCGTTTAATCATGGTTTGAGCCTGACTATGTTTCATAGGAATCATTCATGTCGTTGGCTTCGTTGCCATTGTTATCGTCCTCGGTGTCATGGCACCCAAGAATTCTGCCTCGTTTGTCTTCACAGAGGTCACCAGCTATAGTGGCTGGAAGAACGATGGCGTGTCCTGGCTGGTCGGTCTATTGAGTGCCGTGTATCCTTTCCTCGGGTATGGTTTCCCCTTCTCCAACACCCATTGTGCTATCAACTAATCCCTGTAACAGATATGACGCCGCCTGTCACTTGGCAGAAGAGATGCCCCATGCCAGTCGAAACGTCCCTCTCGCTATGATAGGCAGCGTGAGTGTTAACGGTCTCATGGGTCTCGTATATGCTGTCATGCTCCTGTTCTCTACTGGCCCCCTTGACAGCCTCCTTAAGACCCCTACTGGGTTCCCCTTCATGCAGATCTTCCTCGACGTCACGAAGAGCCAGGCTGGTACTACAGTGATGTCTTTGATCATCATCTGCATTGCCACCGCAGCTACAGTTGCTGGTGTCACGTCTACCTCTCGAACTCTGTGGGCCTTTGCACGGGACAAGTCAACCCCCTTTGACAAGCATCTCAGCAAGGTCGACAAACGTCTCGAAATTCCTGTGTATGCTGTTGTTGTGGTCACTGTCCTGCAGATGCTTCTTGGACTTATCTACATTGGCAACACGACAGCCTTCAATGCCATCCTGTCCATGGCCATTATCGGCATGTATGCCAGCTATGCCTTGCCCATCATTGCCATGTTGTTTGCCAGGAAGCAGATCTCATCTTCCAATGGCTTCGGCCCCTTCAAGCTCGGTCCCATCGCTGGGCCCATTCTCAACGTTATCAGCTTGGTATGGATCACAGTTGTCGTCATCTTCAGCACGTTCCCTACTGCCATGCCTGTCACCCCTCAGAACATGAACTACTCCATCGTTGTCATGGCTGGGTGGCTCTTTGCTGGTATTGTGTACTATGCTTTCCGTGGTAAGCACAAGTTTGAGGTGCCCAATGTCGACTGGGACGTTGTCGATGGAGTTCAGGAGGCGAGATAGGTTGGTGGCGACGAGGATCAGAGGAAAGAATAGGTGCAGGAAATCACGGGAAGGTAGCATGGTGACTGTTAATGTAGTTCGTTATATAGTGTTACAGAATGATTACAGCTGACTCCAAGTTCAGAATATCCCGTTGAATCGATTCAAATCATCGTTCTGTGCCATCCCTCCATTCTGATCGTTGATTCTCTCATCAATCAACCCATTGGTTTGACTTTGCCTGAGCATATTGTCTTGCTCAAAAGCATTGAACAAATTGAGAAGATCCGTCTCCAGTCCAAACATATCAGCCATTGTCTCCTCCATACTGAGATTGTTTGTAGTGCCCTGTCGCGGCCAATTCGCCTGACTCTCTCTTCCAACACTCTGTGATTGTCGTATTTCCGAGTCATCGTGCTGCAGTATATCCACAGCTGCGGTATTCACATTCGGTGTAATAGGCGACTCTAGGGATATCGCACGATTAATCGTTCCTCTAATCGACCTCCAGAGCCTTCGACTGAGCTCTCCATGCTGAGAGATGTTCTTCAGAAGGCTCACAGCATCCTGAAAGCTCTGCCTGCAGCGATCTGCAAACAAGTCTGGTCCATGGCACACGGCCAAAAGAATAGATGCCAAAGCTCCACTCAGGAAGTAATTAAAGGTTGCTTTTTGACGGGTGTATATATCGCTTGTTTCGTTCAAATGAACCAGCACCTGGATCGTATCTTGAGCAATATTGACGACAAGCTGTGCGCCTTGCATGTCAGCCCGTAGATTCTCTTTGCTTAAAACGTGATGCCGGAGGACCAGATTTCGTATGTAGTTGCCTCTTAGATATAGAAGAGTTCGTAAGCGTTGTAACACTCGCGGCTGATGACGTGGAGCTTGTGAGGGTCGTGGATACACAAGTTGCAGGTCATCCGGGATCGAATGAATCCATTTCTGGCTTAGAAAGTCAAGGAAATCGACTTTATCTTTCGGGACTGATATGGGTGATGTGTCGAGTGGTAATTCTTCCCAGACTTTGGAGCACAGGCGGGCGTAGGATACCATGCAGCGAAGATAAGGATGTTGATCACTCTAGACACAAGTCAGTACAGTCTTGATGTTTGAGTTCCAGAATTAGACGACAACGTACCGGCTCTGGCAATTGGGGGTCGATATCTCGATCATCAATCCCAAACGATAGACTCGTCCCATAACTCCACCTTCTATCGAGAATGTAGGCACACCAGAAACATCTGATCGCCAAGTCTCTTTCTGCGGGACTCTTGAAGTTTTCAAGTAGTGATGTTCGACGATGCAGGCCAATTTCGAGGGCTTCTCGTCCTGCAAGGCCCATAGCTCTCCAGGCGAGAAGGTCTTCCCCACAGTGAAACCAGTAGATGCTCTGAACTAGTAAGTCAAGGCTATAATAGATGGTGCAAGTGAACTTACCAGCATTATCATCAATTGCAGTTCTTGGAGGTCGATGAAAGCCTCGCCTGAGACTCTGCATATCACGGGCTCAACATCATCTACGAGTCTCTTGCTGATGTTGTTGAGACCCTGTGCCTCGATAGCAACAGAGGTGGCGACGGCAAGTTTGATGGCCTGTACATCTTTGAGGGTGTTTTCAAATGGGGACTGCAGAACAGACACGGCCTTTTCCGATAGCTCGTTAACGTCGATGAAGGGGTAGATGGATTGTATCTCTTCGCTGTAAATATCCAGTAGGCGCTGAACCTCAACAATCCCTAGGCTCGGGAGGATTTCGACATGCCCTCTACCCGATGACATGCATTCGTCTTCAACAACAGGCTCTGTTTCACTTGGAGACATTGCCGGGGTGCTTGTGCCAGTGGGGTTATGCTGTTCGATACCCATGCCGGTAAGGGAGTTCTCGGCGATTTGAAACCCGTAGGCTGATCTGGTGGGACCGACGAATCGGGGCTCTCTTGGTTCACTTCTGACATTTCTTACATCCTTTTTGTATATTGACCCGGGGCCTTGAGATGTTGACGCTGGTGAAGACAGATTAATGCGTGGGAGGCGCTGAGATACGTCTTGCAATGCTGTGGTGAGGCTGTTGACTTGGTTTTGCAGTGCGATAACTTGTTGACTCAAAGATGTAATATCTGTCCTGAATGAAGAAGTCAGTTCAGTTTCATGCCTGAATCAGCGATCTACGCACCGTGGCTCTGGAATAGGGCGTCTTGGTGAGGACTCAGTGTCTTCCCTTGGTGGTTGGCTGGGAGCGGCGGGAGCAAAGACACATTCGACCTTGCCAGCACCACACCTCTTACAGACATCTTGGCCTTCTTCTCTCACACACTTGAGTTTTCTTTTCTTGCATTCGTTGCTATTCCCTGTCAGTAATTTTTGACACAAGAATTCGGTAATCGCGTGCGTACCATGCTACAGGCGCGTATTTGGCGCGCTTACTGCGTTGGTTGGACGAGGTCGCTGACTCTGCTGTTGAGCCTAGTCGCTTTCTGCCTGTCTCCATGGTGATGCTTCTTCCTCTGTGGATTTTGTATGGTGTGATTGTTGACTGGATGGAGAAGAGAGAGTCCTTGGTTGCCAACCGCCATGTCATGATTCAGTCAGTTCCGTTTCACTGATAAAGGGCGGGGCTACTGTAATTATTTCGGTCTGGGGTCGGTCTGGGGTCGGTCTGGGGCTTATCAGCGCTAAACCGGAAATGTAGAGGTTTCTTGTTCGGTTGATGGCCGAACTCAGTATGTAGCTATGCAGCTTAGGTTACGAAGTAGTAGCGTACTGTAGTTGGTTTAGTTAGTACTAGGGATTGCATTTCATCTCACTGACCAACCAGCATCTAACTTTCAATTCTTTCCCTAGCTCATCTCTACTTCTTCTGCCATATATTCACTCCCATATAGCATTATTTGTGCTGTGCAATCGCCGTTCGATGTATCTGTTCCAGGCATTGATCCAATTCCGTAATTCCGAGCACTAGGATTGCCGTAAATTGATTGGTGGCTAGCTTGTATGTAGGAACTCGTAGCGCCGGAACTGCCGGTGCTGCCTTTATGTCCCGTCCGTATGCAGACAATGGAGCGGTCGCAGAACGGGAATTGGCGGACACATAGTCAGGGACAGTTAAGTAAATCATTAGGCAATTGAAAGAATAATTAAATATTCGAGAAACCTATAAATACACCAGCTTGCCTTTAATTAAATAACACCACAATCATCAGGAATTAGTTCTTAGTATTATTACTAAATGGGGCACAATATTTTCTTTTAACTCATGGATACTAAATCTGGAATATATCTTCGAACACATCACTATCAGCTCAGTACTTTCAATCTCGAAAAATAATTTCATTTACCTAGCTCTCGCTATTTGTCATCTTATTGTCATGTATTGATCGCTTATCGATAAACGTTGCATAATGGATCATGGTGGCGACAAGAAAATCGTAGACGACCTAACCTAGACCTTATTAAAAATGACATTAGCAATGACTTCAACATTTCGGACAGCCACAGGTTAAGAGAAAATATTTTATTTCACGTCGCGATATCGACTGCGAACTTATTTTCAAAGGATACATCCCATTTTCTAGAAGTGAGACCGTTATAACAAGATGCGCTTGAAGTAACAGTTGATTCCAAAGCAGTATTAAAATCTACTTAAATTGAAAAGAAACACATACTCAGAACACTAATAAAGCTACGTGTGTTCTCAAAAAACAACGAATTTTATCAACACGATAACTATGTACTGATTTTGTAGCAATGCGCTTCGGCTGCAGTAGGGTTGTTGCCGATGTGCTGGGTCGACCCTTCAAGCAGTTCGAACCAAGCCTCTCAATAGAAGCTTGTTTTACTGGATGATTTTGACTTATTTTCTCCACCTCGTACGTCAGTTGGCAGGGATCTGGTTTTGCTTGTTTTGCTTTTCGACAAATCCCAGAATGCTGTTTAGGGTAGCAATGAGACGAGATGACATCTTTTTGCATATTATGTCACCTCAACATTTCTCTTTCCTTTATATGTCACAAAATAAGACTAAAATTGCATAGAGCTAAACAGTCTAGTGTCTCATCTTGGCTGGTCTTCCAAGAACGTGGATTTATGTGGACTGGCTCAGATTTGTCCCTAAGGTGATTTGCAACCCATGAGGAACGGGAATCGGATGTGCCATCCTGCAAAACCACTGATCTAATGCTGAGATTTCCGGTGTTGATAAAGGCCCGAAATTAGACCCGTGCTTGGCTCTGTTGACTTGAAAGACGTGGCAAGCTTTCCTTGGAAACCGAACATGACAGCATTCTATCTCAAGGTGATGAACTGTTTCCATTACCAGATTGGCAATGCCCACCATGTAACGTGTCTGTGTGTCGCGTCCAGACGCGAATGTTTGCGTGGGGCATATTGGTTGCTGGAGTTCCGTGGTGGGCGGAAAAAATAAAAGAAAAATAGGGGGAGGGTTTAGTGTCCGCTGGTGACAGAAAAGATTGTCTGCCTAATTTAAATTGGCTTGAGATTTCGTGACCAAACCCCAGTATTCTGAACGTGACAAAAAAGGAGGTGGAGACCCTTTTTGTCAACCTCACCCTGTCAAAATAGGGTCCTCTTCCCGTAGAGTAACAATGACCCACCGTGTAAGCGGTGAACAGCAAGCATATCGATATGCCTGGACCTTGTTGATTTCTACGAGAACCTCAACAACATCAGCCCGAGCTGTCGTCGAAGCTCAGTATCCCGCCCAGCCTCCAACTAGCCACCCACGGATTCTTGATCCCAACGCTGCCCTTGTTTGCCAGCTCTCTTACCAAAACCTCGATCCCCAATGCCGCCCCCGATATCAGTTGCTGCGAAAGTCGAGCGAGACCCAGACAAGTACGGCCCGAATGCCAATAACAATCAGAAAAAATGTTCCCAATTGGCCGCCGACTTCTTCAAAGACAGCGTAAAGCGGGCCAGGGAGAGGAACCAGAGGTCCGCGATCCTGTTACCAAGCTGTGACATAACGGAATAGATCAAGAATCTGTCATACTAACAGTCCCTTGTCTAGACAAGCCCAGATGGAAGCAAAACTCCAGGAGGCAAAGGATTCACCATCAAGGCGAAATGAGATCTGGACCTCGACCGGGCGGCAAGAGGGACGATACCTTCGGTTCTTGCGAACCAAGGATAAGCCACAGAACTACCAAACAATCAAGGTTATTGGTAAAGGCGCCTTTGGCGAAGTCAAATTGGTACAGAAAAAGGCAGACGGTCAGGTATACGCACTCAAGTCACTCATCAAAACAGAGATGCTTGAAAAGGATCAACTTGCGCACGTTCGGTCGGAGCGAGATATTTTGGCCGAGGCCGAAAGTCCATGGGTTGTCAAGCTCTTTACTACCTTTCAAGACTCGCATTTTCTTTATATGCTGATGGAATTCCTTCCGGGTGGCGATTTAATGACTATGCTCATTAAATACGAAATCTTCTCGGAAGATATTACCCGGTTTTATATGGCTGAGTGCATTTTGGCCCTTGAGACTGTCCATGCACTAGGCTTCATTCATCGGTATGTTTTGCCTAAACATAGGTTTCCTTACTAATCCCCTCCAGAGATATCAAGCCTGATAATATTCTCCTTGATCGTGGCGGTCATGTCAAATTGACCGACTTTGGTCTCTCGACTGGTTTCCATCGTCTACATGATAATAGTTACTACCAACAGTTACTCCAAGGGAAATCCAACAAGCCACGAGACAGAAATTCAGTTGATATCGACCAGATCAACCTCACTGTTAGCAACCGAGCACAGATCAACGAGTGGCGACGATCAAGACGAGTGATTGCTTACTCCACAGTTGGGACCCCGGACTATATTGCGCCCGAGATCTTTACTGGTCAAGGATATTCATTCAGCTGTGACTGGTGGTCTCTTGGTACTATTATGTTTGAGTGCTTAGTAGGATGGCCTCCATTCTGTGCCGAGGACCGTCATGACACGTATCGAAAGATCGTAAGCTGGAGACAAACATTGTATTTTCCCGATGATATTAAGTTGGGTGAACAAGCCGAAAACTTGATCCGAAGGTAAAATGGAATTCTAGAATGTTTAGGCTATATGTAACGCTAACTAACAACTTAGCCTTGTTTGCAATCCTGAGAACCGACTGGGACGCGGCGGTGCGCAGGAAATCAAAGCACATACCTTCTTCAGCGGCGTTCAGTTTGACCAGTTGCGTCGAATCAGGGCGCCATTTGAACCACATCTGACCTCCAACATCGATACCACGTATTTCCCCACCGACGACATCGATCAGACCGAGAATGCCGCCGTACTCATGAGCCAGAACGCGCAGACGCCACAGGATGAGTCGCTCCAGATGAGTTTGCCTTTCATCGGCTATACCTTCAAGCGATTCGACAACAACTTCCGGTGACGGATGTCTGAGACTTGAATTATCTGTCTTCTGAGTAAACTTGTTTAGACTCTCAAGGATGAGCGGGAGGAGAAAGAGGAGAAGGAAATACCCGAGGTTTAGTTGTTGCTTATCTCCGTTGGTTGGACTCACTGAGCGAGGAGATGAAGTGTGCTATGACCCCACGGTCCTCTGGTTCGCTTGTCTCCATTGATGCTCTAGCTATGTTTCATAACATTAGTGGCCTCTACCCGAGCCGTTATAGCCATAATACCCTTTCTATGTTAAATCCGTGGCAACTGTACTGGAGACTCGAAGTCTTCATTGATGGTCACGCTGGTTCCCCTGAACACTTCACTGAGCCCGTCCCACTCGAAGTATCTAACGACATTGATACTATTCTCCTCGGGTTACCATTCTTGTATAGAATCCGGGTGTGCATCGGTCGTAGATCTCCCTAAGCTGTGCCTTGGCTAGCACGATCGCTAGCCAGGGTTCACAACACCATCAGGATTTCATATGCATGTAACTTTCGGAATGCGACGGCGGCTGAGCTAGTGGCTCATAACGTATCAACATGGTTTTATATCAATTCGCTATTGCTGGGCTTGAGCGCTTATGCATGCGTCTTTAACTACCTACGCCCGCTACGATCAACCAGTTGGCAGTCTCGTGCATATGCATGTTTGAATTCCCCGGCAAATGGCATCATTTGCAGAACTGCCGAGATGTCGGGACGTAACTTGAAAGAGCCAAGCGAGTTTTGTGTAACCCTCCATTGATGATATTTCTGGCACTCGGCATTTTACGTTTCAAGATGGGCTTTTCGACATCCCCGATTCAATATGTGATTCGTGATTGGTTTCTCCGTATCGGTAAATATGTACTTCGGACTTTACTTGAGCAACTGGTGCTCTGCTGACGCGTCGAGATGAACATGCAAACTACCCCGCCCTCAATATTCCCCCGGTAGTGATCTATCTTGTATTACATCTCAATTGGGGAACTGTTTTGGCAATACCTTTGTGGATGACTTATCCACTTTACTTCGATCATGCAAGCATAGGCGCAGGCTAGAGAACCCAGTCTATAGGCGTCCAATTTATGAAGGACTTGAATTTGTGTATGAGTCTCAAGGAAAGATCATTAAAACTGTGGGAGGAGAGGACTTGAGCTTTTGGGTGAGAAGTTGGTGTTCTTGGCGAACTTGATATAACACTATCTACGGTACTCTGTGCCATAATGTGGCTCGGAAAAGGAGCATTTCATAGCGAGACGAGGATTAATATGAAAAAGATTACGGGAAAAAGGTTACATAGGTTTGCTGTACAAACATCAAGAGCATATTCTGATTCGAGGTATTTTGTAGTATCGAAACCGCAAATCGAAGTTCCCTTTCGGGTCTTTCCCTTTATCAGCCCGAACTCCCGAGCAAACCACTATAGTATACTATTCTGGCATTGCAGCCAGAAGACATGGACGGGTTTCAAGTGTCTCATTCGCTCCATATGTGGTGGTCTGATTTGTGCTGGATCTTGGTTGGACTAATCATGAGCCCTGGATTTAAGAAGGAAATCTAAAGGAAATGTCCGATAGGTCGAAAGACAACATCTAGTTATGTTGTGACTGTACATCTATTATCTGTCTATGAAGAGTTGCCATTCAGTGATTAATTAGACGAACAGTAGTTAAAGATCGATTGTGTGCTTAAGCAGAGCCAACTTGATGTTTTTAACGGATACTACAGATAGCCTATCTCCTGAGTACTATGCGGCACGCGGCTCAAAACCATTGAACAGCCAAGGACACTGCTTATCATATCATTAAACTTTCTAATACGCGACGCTATACCGGATTAGGAGTTGAATAAGAGTGCAAGGATTTCCAGACAACTCATGCCGGCAATAATAATAGAGTGGAGATAACTGGTTGTGCATAAACATGTCAATAGCCATGACCACCCTGGATCAAATATCTATGGAAGGGTTACCTCGCTGTCCTTCAAGGTTTTTGACCGGTAAGCAAGGTGTTTAGGACGGCAATATCATCCGCACCGGCAGTAATTACTCCGTAGAATATTAAATCCTAAACATCATGAAGCTTGTATTTCTGAGGCTCCGGAATCCCCGGTGAAGATAAAAGTCGAATGATTCCTCCGGGACAAGTGGCATCTAGATATCGAATGTAACGCTAGAAGAACGAAGTATTACAATCCAGCATTGGGCAGCTACTACTCTACTCGGCAGTCTAAATTAATATGTTATATCTTCACCACCTAATCTAAAAACTAGTAGATACTACTATCTAGATCCTAGGCACTAACAGATCTAGTGTAGTTTTAGGAAATGCTCAAAGGAACGTATGAGAGTAATAACCCTTCGGCATCTCGCTCTATAATGTACCGTTCTCAAACCTTCGTCAGATTGGCTTTGACAGCCCCTGCTTTATGACTTGTCATCCTGGCGTGTATTAGGTTTGAGAATCGTAAACTTCACAAGGACTGTAAAGCCCAGGGTCACATTGGATCCATAAACAGTCAACAGCTTGCAGCTAAAGTTACGCAGCATATCACACGGCAATGCGTTGCCGCTGGGATCCAGACCACATCTTGAAACCTAGGATACTCAGAACAGTCAAGGTTGGGTAGCAGCCTAGCGGAGAACGTGTATGAAGTTGGCATAGGAGAGGAAATCTCTCAGAGCAGCGGGCGGAGGAGTTTGAAGTTTTTCGAATTCCGGGGTCGGCAATATGGATAAGCTGGGAGAGGGATATCGTCTGCTCGGATATAAAAAGGTGAAGTTGAGCCAGCATTTAGGAGTTATATTCATCACTTCAGTACCCTCAAGTTTCTACGCACAGAAACAATCACCAAGCAAATCCTTGAACAGGAAGCATGAGCCTTGCCTATCTTTCTGGACACTCTATCAAGAACGTATTTTCCCCTTCAATTATTACTCGTTCCACTAGCATCCGCAAGATGACTGCCACCGCTACTGCTACTATGACTCGATCTCAGGTCGAAAACCCCCCCAATGCCTCTGGGCCCCCTCCTGGACATGCTGTCACTGTCGGGAAGCTTCAGACTTTCAACCTGCCTGACAAGGTCTCTACCACCGATGAAAATCGCAGGCTTGGCAAAGCCATTGTTGAGGCCTGGCAGAAAGACGGAATCTTGCAGATAAGCATGACTCCAGACCAGAGGGCCCAATACAACGATGCCAATGCCGCTAGCAAGAGGTTCTTTGGCAAGCCGTATGCTCAGAAATCTGCCTGCATTGATAGTCAGACCTACTCGGGCTACATTGCCAGTGGCGAGGAGCTCACTGATGGTATTGCTGACTACAGTGAGATCTTTACCGTCACAAAGGACCTTGACCTGGACGATCCCAGGGTGGCTGCAAAATGGCCATGCCATGGTCGTTGCCCTTGGCCTGACTATGAGATGCAAAACCCCATGAAACGGTACATGCAGAGTCTTGGAGATATTGGAGAGACTCTTCTGCAGCTCACTGAACTGGGCCTCAACGTACCTCCAGGGTCGCTTACCAACTACACTCAAGATGGCTGGCACCATCTGAGGATTCTCCGGTGAGTATCTTACATCGCCATCTTTGTTTAATCTTGAGCTAATAGTATCTTGTAGCTTCCCGGCTATTAACAAAACTAATGGAAAGGGAAAAGAAGGTCGAGGAATCGGATCTCACACCGATTACGGACTGTTGGTCATCGCAGCGGCTGATGATGTTGGTGGTGAGTATTTCAGTCCCCCTGCTACCTACTTACAGTGACTAACAAGTCGCCATAGCCTTGATGGTTCGCCCGCCGTATGAGGACGAAAAACTCGCCAATTGGCAGACGAGCGCTGCAGGGTATAAAGAAGACGATGCAAGATGGATGTTTGTTCCTCCTGCCGAGAATGTCTTTACTGTTTTCCCAGGCAAGTCAGCATTCCCATGATAAGCGATGCATGCTAACTTTCATAGGCGACATGATGCAGTACATCACCAACTCAGCCCTTCCGTCTACGCCTCACAAAGTCGGCCTCAACCTGCGGGAGAGATTTGCTTTCGCTTATTTCCATGAGCCGAGCTTCCAGGCGGTTGTTAAACCTCTCCCGGGTTATGACGCTGGGCAGGAACCGAAGGAGGGAATCCACTACGGCAAACATTTCACTGACATGTTCATGAGAAACTACCCGCAGCGTATTACTACGCAGAGGCTGAATGATGAAGGCCGCTACAACCTGCTGAGCCAGGAAAGCCTCCAAACCATGGCTCCATAAGTAGGTAGTGATAGCTTCTTATCTGCTTGAGCTTTGTGAGTGAAAGCTTCGTCTTCCTACATAGGATTAGTCATTCATTCGTCTTTACCTTCCCCATCGACCCTAGTGAAGATATGCAGTGATTCTGATGCAGTCGTTGACGCTTCCAAGCTGAGTGATCCCCTCCAGTAAATAACACAGTTGTCAACATATGTGCATTTTCTAGACTTCCTGACTACTGCTCTTTATCACAACTATTAAAATCCTTTCTCGATACAAAATTAGTCAATTTCCTGTTTTGAGTATACCGACTGATCATGAGTTCCAATACTACTAAAAGTCGTAATCCTTGGATGTATAACTTTATAACATGTTCAGGGGCAAATGCCTCAAAAAGATATGCCAAGAGGTCAAAGATTCCGATCGATCTGAAGGATGCATCCTATGGATGCAATTATTAAGTCTTAACCAATCCAATGTACGCATGTCTTACCAAATGTTATGCAGTAGTAATATCGGACTTGGTTCTCCTGACCTTGTAAGGGATTCAAGCAAAGCCAAGATTGGTAACAAGATTCAAGAAAAGTAGCGTCATATCCACTTACAGATTGACAACAAACACTCCATAAAATCGGCAAGATAAAACAGGGCTGTAGATGTCCTCTTTGTATCTAGTAACAGATCTGGAATCGGTATGCTTATCGCGGCCCGGCCCAAGGCTGCATCTACGGACTGCATTATTTCCGGACCGCAATTGATCAAGCATTAGACTTAGGAGTTGGTCTGAATGCTACAGAACATGAACAGAGGATGATATATCTTGTATAGATTGTAAGGACTGTCTCTCTTCACCACGACCACGTTTTTGAACTCTTATGTAAAATTACATGGTCTTTCAGACCCGGATCTGCAGATTCACCTTGGTGGGCCAAACAGACGTTCAACCCACTTGTAGCTCAAGATCAGCATATTTACCACGTAGTAACGTCAAATACCCGACAACCGGCCGACCCCTCAACTGGCCACCCTTGCACTAATAGGAGGTAAAATTAAAAGAATTATAAAAACTGCTATATAAGGCTTAGTAAGCTAATGAAATATATATAATATATTTAACTTTATATAGATTTTATAAATAATATTATTTTATATAAAATAATA